>JACJUY010001784.1:0-88614 GCA_014220935.1 Platorchestia sp. MABIK
CTGGAGGCGAGATGGAGGTGGAGTGGAGAGGAGCAGCTGGAGGCGAGATGGAGGTGGAGTGGAGAGGAGCAACTGGAGGCGAGATGGAGGTGGAGTGGAGAGGAGCAGCTGGAGGCGAGATGGAGGTGGAGTGTGGGTGAAGCAGCTGGTATGGAGTGTGGAAACAGACTCTGAGCATGTGTAAAATGAACTGGAGTAATACAAAATACACTTTGTATGGCGTAGAAAGGCGGCATAGTGGAGGAACCTACATGCAGTATATAGAGTATGACTGAGAAATATGGTAATGGCTTTGGTACCGCGAATATACCAAGAATAATCGGGAAGTTATAGATCCCAGAACTGTTCAGCTGCGACACAAATAGCGCAGTTCGTTGGGATAAAAATGAGCTCATGACAAAGCACACGTGAATGACGAGATAGAAAGAAGTAGCAAAATTTGTTGGAATTTGCAAAAGATTGAATATAACTGCCGGTTCAGGCTGGAAAATTTTAGGAAACCGTTCAGATATACGATGCTAAGATTCCAGCGAAAATAACTTGAGAGAAAGCAACAAAGAAGCATTAGGTAAAGGTAAAAACCGGAAGGAAAGCGCAGGTGAGAGGGGATTTTAAAAGAAAAATTATCAAAGTCTAAAGAGACAAAACAATCCAGACCAACAAAAAATACAAAATTTTGAAGAGTTCATTGCCACAAATACCGTGAACATGCATTTTTCATGATGCATGCACGTAGGATAATGTAAACCGTACCTTCACCTACATACCAGCACGAGTATAAGTCACCAAAAAGAGCTGAGAAAATATGATACAGAATTTATTCCCGATGCTTAAGCAGACACAAATACACTAAGCAAGGTGAAGAAATTTAAAATATTTTCAATACGCCAGAAAAAACATACATTTGTTCTTGCCAAAGGCAGCGTTTTACAAATCAGTCATGTTACCTCCGTTAAAAAAGTTGGTAATTTTGTTGTCATCGTGAGGCATTGAGTTTTTATACTACATCTCGTCTATGCGACCCATTCTATCATTTCGGTCCATTTCTTGTTTTAGGCACCTGAGATGCCCCATCTGTATCCTATTCTTCATGAAAAAATATCTAAACAAATTCGCGTCCCAATCTTATAATCAAATGAACGAGCTCCACGCTTTAGTGGACATTATCTTCATAATTTTCAGTCGTACAATACTGCACCCACTGAACATGAACCAAGCCAGTGTGGGACACCCGAATGAACTCGTTCCCGTCGCCAAGCATCTGATGTAAGGGGCATCGGGAAATCCTTTTTCAATTTCAGGGCAGCGGTTCATTTAAAATTGTAAGCACACAGAGCACAAATTTTCCCGTACAAAAATCGTTGAATTCAGTTTTTCTAATTTTAAAATAGGGAATACCGCAGAAAAACGCGAAAATATTAGGTATCTTGCAGGCATTGAGCTGGGTGGTAGCTAAGATACGGATGGCAAGCAAGGTGTTGAGGTCAGGAGACAGTGGAGGTGTTAATTATTATTATAAATTAGATCCGTTAGTGTCAGCCTCCCTACTCGCAATAATGGTGTTCCAAAGAGAAGAAGGGTGAAAGCACCGTTCACTATGGAGTTCAGGGAATGCGGAGTGTATACACAAGGTGTGTTTTCACTCAAAATTCCCTACTCATAGAAACAATAAGCTAAGAAAGAAGGTTATTGAAAAGATAAAATTTGAAGAGGAAAGTCCAAAACAGGACAGCAGTAAAACCGAAAAAGATGGTCGTTGACAAAAAGACACTTTATTTCAACAAAACAAAGGCCTATCTATTTTTCACCTTGGGACCTCGCATTTTCTCCCTGGGAGAGAGGTATTACTATGATAGCCAATTATTTGATCACGTTACTGCTACTTTGGAAATTACGAATAGATAATGAGCTAAATTAAATTGAAGTTTTTCAAGCCTTTCACCAGACGTTCTGAATTTTTCATGAGAAAATCGTACTGCAATTTTAAAATTTTATTCAAAAAAGTGAGTTGCTTGCTCTGTTTAGCAACGCAAAACAATACATGAGTTGAAATCCCCCATTTTACTTTTTGTAAACAAGAGAACAATTTGCGAGTGCAGTAATTAAAATTTCTTTCTTTTCCTATAGTATACAGTCAACTTGGCCATTATATAAAAAATTAATTCCAGCGTCAAGGTTTTATTATTTCGCACAAATGTACGCCTTCATAATTATTTTAATCTATTATAATTTAAACGGTAAACTAATAAATAATTCACATTGAAATTAGTACAAAACTGCAAAAACCAGTCCAGTGTTCTTACACTGCTTTCATGTAAATATACTTGTCCGTGTTATACCTGATGCAAATTTGGTAAAAGAATATCAACAATTACTGACAAAATGAAATAGAAACGCACGCACAAATCGGTCGACATTTTCATCAGCGAGCAATTTGAAAATGAAGAATTCAAATGCTAACAAATTTTTCGTAAGCACAACCCATGTCAAACCTTTCATTCCAGCACATTTTTGAAAAACGAAAGAAAATTTTCTAGAGACGAAAAGTGCTTTCAGTGACAACGACTTTCCGATTCAGGGAAATGATTATTACGTTTTTAAATACGAAGAGAGCAAAATACGTTGTTGAAAAATGAAAAATTAGGCGTGGTTTAAACTTGGTGGAATGAAGTTTGAAAACCGAGGGCCAGACAAAAGAACACGATCGTTTAATTTGAAAAAACAGAAAATAACCATGAAATAATATTCTAGTGACGACTTATCACTACATGAGATAGTTAACCCTCAACTGCCCAATTTTTTTTCTCATATCCCCAACAACACAACCACTATTATTAGACTGACGCTGACATCAGGTTACCACCAACATCAGAATGAGGACGGAGCTGCTGTCCGGTAGAAAGCTTCAAAAACTACATTTGGGCACAAATTCAACAAGAAATAAATTGTGTTGAGCATTTTTAGTGAATGTGCCAGATATGGCACGTTGGGCAGTTAAGGGTTAATTTAAAGTGAATTGCAGCATATAATTCAACAACATACTCTGCAACCCAAGAACAAATGTACTCTATATCTTCAGTTGAAAGGCATCAAAAGAAGTGTTCAAATAGCTCTGATCTAGACAAGACAGCACCATTTTAGGATGGTCTACCATGATTTTCTAGCACTGCCTTTTCAACTCACTAGAAGGACTACAGGAGAGAGCGACAACAAAACCCGGAGTCTGCTTTCAAAGCACCGAAATAAAACTGTATTTCATTGCCAGGTTACCCGCGTGGATTCCTGCGTGCTTGCATTTCAATATCATGAAGGCGAAACTTTCGCTCGTCTCGAGTATTTAATTTGCATGCAGGTCCTATGCAGACTTGGCCTGCGTCCCACATCAGTCGTACCTACGGTAGAGGAAACAAGGTAGGGTCATTTTTATATTGAAAAATACACTTCTTCTTGTTCGGCTAGCCAATAGAAAGGCTTTATTTCAAACAAACTTTATGACCTCACCAAAACGCCATATCGTAAAGCCAATAGTGGAGGCGGATTTGGGGTAGCAGTGCTACCAGATGCAATATGAGCGCTCCCATTGGTTCATTGCCGTGACGTCAGCAAACCCACACAGTCGACGAAAAAAAGACTGGTTTTACCCTATCTTGTTTCTTATACCGTGGTCGTACCTCAGGTTTCGTTTGCTGTAGCTTTGATAGAAACCACGTAGAAATGAACAGTAGTCGGGCTAATAAAACAATAAATTGACTGCTAGAGAAAGAACGATTAATGCTAAACGTCCGACTTATTGTAATTCAAACAAATAAATATCAGGGCACGGTGACAGAACTTATTTCAAGGTTAATGACATTCATGGAACCGCGTACAGTGGAGGAATAACAATGCAGCATGCAGAAGTTGTGCATAACTGGAACTGCAGCGCATGGAACAGTGCGAACTTAGCAAATATTTTCCGGCAACGCGCGTTTTGTGGACTGAATAAAGTCGGAGCTCAGCGTTATAGAGAATTAAGCATGTAACCTGGATACGTGGAACATACATAGGTCTCAGATCCCGTCCTCCAGCTGACGAATAACACTCCCGAATAGAAAGGAATAACAATACATGTGAAAATATTTTTTTAAACGAAAATCCGAGGGAAAAACAATTTACTCAAGTAGCTTACGAAAGAGAAATGTTGGCAGTTTTTAACCCACAAATTGTGGGAGACTACCATGAAAATGCAAAATAAACCCAAAATCAGACACCTCATCAAAAAATGACCCATCACTTCATTGTTCGTAAATTTGGAAAATTCGTATGTATATTACAAGCAATTCTCGCCAAAAACCCACAAACAGCTTAAAAATTTCAGGGTTAGTAATTCACAAACCTACCGGAGACCACTTTTTACTGATTTTAAAATTAACAGCACAAATGCAAATATCTAATGCTCAGAAAACTTCAGAAGCCCCCATCCAAAATACAGTTTACAGTAGAATGAAAATAGCCGCAATCACTTAATTCGTTACTGGAGACTGCTTTTGTGCGGACAAACGGAGAAAGATTCAGAAAAATTTATTACTGCAGACCTTATGCATTTAAGGTATTAATGCACCCGAGTAAAATTTACGGTCATGAATAAACCGTAGCGGTGCTGGTGCTCCCAACGCAAGTTACTCTGAACAATTAACCACCAGCCACCAACATCACCAGCGCCTTTAATACATTTTGCAAGCATGAACTCCATCTCCATAAATTTAAGAGAAATCAAGCGTCCATCCGTGAAGAATGCACGTCATGACATGGTGAAGCATTGTGCTTCTGAAGGCAGAGTTTGTGCGATGTCTGTCAGAGAGTCGCAAATCAGCTTGCGGTCTCCTAACGAGGACTAAACAACTAATAGCACTTCTTGCAACTGATCATACTTTGTACTACTCGATCAGGCCACCGTACTCCTTCTGGGCTAAACACGAGCGTTTAACATCGCGATTTCGCGCAGTCGTCCAAGTCATTTTAGCTTTAGTTGAATTTCCAGAATGTCGTGACTGGAAAAAGACGGTCAGGAACAAAACAAAATTTCTATTCTGTTTTATCAAAAGGAAGGCCTACCTAACCTTTAGCTTGGGACCTCCTATATTTTCGTGAGAGCACTAATTCCCATTGGTACAATAGTTGAACTTCCCTATAGATAAACGAGAAATTTCTCCATGATTTGGGGCGTTTTGCAAAACGTTTTACTTTCGTTTCGTTGTTCGCAAGCGTTTTCTACAACCATTATTTCATTCTTGCGATAGATTGCGCGTTCATAAACCCCCATTGAACAAATAAACAGTTCATGAAAATAAATTATATGCTGAGTATTTCCGTAGACAAACGAACATACATTTTCAACGATAGAACTCTGAGTAACATAAATATTACTCTCTTTAGTATTAACAAGCTTGACCAGTAATGAATGATTTGCAATATTTTCAGAATTACTGCACAGAGTCCACGTCGTAAAGCCGTAGCGAATATCAATTTTCCGAATTGCCTTCAGTCACAAAATATCAATGGAAATCACCTGACGTGTCTGGATGTAGTAAAGCTTGGAATAAGTTCATCGCCAAACCGGTTCTAAAATCCATGCTTCATTTTCATTTACAGCACTCCCGTCAATGAGAGTATTTCCATTGGCGAGAAAAGATTTCTTGGAATATTTGAAGTCTGTACTTTTCATTTTTTAAATAGTAAAAAAAATTAGACATTGAAAATGTACCAAACCAATTACAGCCCTCTGAAAAACGTAGCTCCACGAAAATTTGCATTATGGCTTAAATTTATTCGAGAGAAGTGATGGCCAAAAATTCATGTGAGAAAAAAAGTGAAGGCTTGCGAAAACGAACTGCAGTTCTAAATTACCCTGCGAAAACATGACAGAGTGTGAAAAATTGATAGCAAAGTTAAGAGAGGCTAGTCAAGAATTAACAAAAGTTTACGGAGGATGTGAAGATCGAGTAAAGGATCAGATGGAGACAAGTAGGCTGAACCAGCGAGATAAGTAGGCTAGCTGGAGACCATCTTTACCAAAAATGTGCAAACAAAAAATGTAAGTTGTCACCAAACATGAGAGGAAGTGAAGCAGCAAACACAGAAGCTGAGCAGCAAACATGAGAAGGGACTGGTACACAGGCTGCAAGCAAGCACCGAGGTATGTAAGCAGGCAGTCAAGCGAGTAAGCCGGCCTTCTTGTTGAACTTGCCATCCAGACACACCAATTATCAGCCAGCATCTCGAGTAAATCAAAGCAAATATCTGAGAGAATACTTCCCCCTTCGTCTACAGAAACAAACGGAGTAACTCCTGCGAGTGTGGTGGTGGCATCCTCAAGTCGCCTGACACTTCAACAGCTGCTAACAAATATGAAACATTTCAGAAATTTCCTCCAGTTGCAGAGATGGTGCAGTGACGCCCAGCAAAAGTTCTCCTGAGCCCAGTCACTGCCCCTCCCCCTTCTCCCAGCACCGGCCTAACCCCCATTGATTATCACTCTAGTAAACCCTCAAACCCCCGCATCTCCCTCCTTTTATTTCGCTCGCAGCTCGGCCGGGGCCGCCGCTGCCATACCTCTAATCATCACCCATACCTGTTCTGAAGCTCCTCTTGCAACACCGCTTCGCTGAACGCCGTACTAATGACGATCCTCATCATCGGAACATTTGACTCACGCAATGGCCTCAGTAGTATCATTAATTCGCAGTGCGCTCTGCATGCAACAGCGTCGTCTCCCGTGAGCTCCTCTCCGTCGCTTGTAAAGATCGCAACCACGACCTAATCTCAGGCGTCCAGGACGAGGCAACCGCGATGCCCTGTGCAGACGCGATCCAAAAGATTGCCTGCCAGACGCACAACGAGCGCTGCCACCAAACAGGCTTCCGCTGTCCTGCTTCTTCTCCGACTCCAAATCACCGTTTTGATGCACCAAATTATGTTAATTCAATGATTTCACGATATAGCTATGAGGATTATTGTACGAGAGCGGAAGAATACAACGAAGACGAATTACAGAAATGGTCTTGATGTTGTACACAGATAGCAGTGATGATATGATTCGTGTGAAGTGTAGTAAGATTGAGATCATGTGCTCAGTATCGAACATTTAAACCATCATTCACCGACTGCTCTTCCAACGAACGAGCTATCTTCGGGGAAAATGGCGTTTGTAATTGTTTTTGCGGGCAACGATCGCATCTAAGAGAAATTTTTACTTTGCTTTCAAATACGTACTTCCATGGATTTTTTCTTGAACAGAAATAATTATATGTTGATTCATATATTGATGTAAATCATAAATGAATTCTTGAACAATATTTTCCACATACTTTTGGGTGGAGTGTCCGTTTCATGAATTGGTTAAAAGCAGAATTAAAACTACAGGCTGTCGCGCAAGAGAAATCGAATGTATCTTAGAGTTGTAAAATGAATGTAAAATGAATAGAAAGATTTTCAATGAGACTGAACGACAGACTGAATAGGAATTGACATTTTGAAGTGATAGAATTTCGTTTGGATTTTGAATCGCTCGGTAAGATCTTCCAGAAACTCATTTTTATTTATGTTGTTTTTTCAGCATCGAGAGGCCACAGATTTGGTCACATGGAGACCCATATTGAAAGTAAATAAGGCCTTAAAAATAAATTATTCTGTATCAAAGACAAACTTTCAAACCTTAAAATTTCACGGCCATGAAAATATTCCTAAAACAAACACGTGATAAAATCGCGGATTCAATCTGCTTCAAGGCCACAAAAATTATCTCTCAATGAAACACGGGATAAAACAGCGGATTCAATCTACTTCATGACCGGAAAACTTATCCCTCAATCAAATAAACAAGGGACAAAAGAGCGAATTCAATCTACGACTTCAAGGCCACCGAACCTGGAATGAATAAGTTAGAGAGGTATGTGGCACGACCGACGACGAGGAGTCGCGTTTTCTCTTTCATCGGCAGCGCTGTCCAAGCTGGCCAGGAAGGCAAACGAACGGCACCCCCTGAGCATGTGTAACCCCAGCGGGAGCCCGGCACCTTGGACCTTCTTTATTGTAGTCAGACCACGCTGCCTAACAGGACTTTCCAATGCCCGCCTTATTACCATCTATTGCACTCATTATCGAACGAGACGTTGGCAGGCCGATCTGAATAGATTAAAGCACAAGCGACTCGAAAAAGAGTGAGAAGATAATTTACGGCGCGTGATCAAAAAGAAGTCCTGATCAAGAGGTTAAGGGCAACTCAATCCGAGCTTGTGCAGAGCACCAGTTCCAGCTCTGATTGAATTGGACTCGATGGAAAGCTTGGCAACATCCGAGTGTAATTAGTTTGACGACCACAGGCACCACCAGTTCCCCTAGAATAATAATGAGACGCTCATTGAGAAAATGCAGTGACTTCATTGATTCACTCCAACTTAACCATTGTCACCGCTTCACAAAGACGAGCAGAAGCAGCTCCTATGCAAGAGCAGTGACGCAAAAGGCAATTGCGAAATTCGTCATATAAGTCATGAGGCAACAGGGAAAGAAACAATCCCGATATTTCGGCTCATAATGAAAACAGAAGCAACACTTTCCAACAACAGTCATAATTCACCCTCCGTTTGGGCGACGACTCCAACGTTCGAAGGGACACAAAGATTATAGATTAGATTATTAGTTAGTTCAAGCCTCCCTATCCGCCGCAAAGGCTATCCAAAGAGTGGAAGGAGGAAGGCTCCATTTAGTATGGAAGTAAGAGAACGCGGAATCTATGCAGAAAGGCCATTGAAACAGTAAGTTGAGGAAGAAGATTATGGAACAAGATCAAAGTTGAAGAAGAAAGTAGTAGGTGCTGAAAAACAGAACAGCAGTGAACCGAAAAAAAATGGTCCATAACATAGCAAAAAAAACATTTCATTTCAACAAAAAGAAGATCTACCTCACTCTCAGCTCGGGCCCTCACACATTTTCCCCCTGAGAGCGCTAATTCCCATAAATAAAATAGTTGTATCCCCCTGAGGGGAGGGACACAAAGAGCAGAGGCTGACAAGGTTGGATGGACTACATCGTCAGGCAGTCAGATTTCCTCATGAATGCATGCAAAAGACGAACTGGTCAACGGCAAGAACTCGCCCAGCAAGGCTATGCTACAATAAAAAGTTCAAGAAGAACCAACAACTGTAAGAGCCATCTTCAGCTTGACGTAAAGTTACGCGGTGAAGTATGATTTTCTAGTTTAAATTGTTTTATGGTACCCATGCTTCAGAGACTAGCCCAACTAATCAATTATGAATGACTTATAATTCATAATAGTAGTTAGAGTTAACTGCGAAGAAAAACAGCACCACTTCAGAACAATTCTGAAGAAGAGCAAGATAAAGTTAAATACTATACTAGTTCTCAATGGAAATGGACATCCTCTACTTAATACTTGACAAAATGCTAACGAATAACGACAATTTACTACATTTTAGTACATGACAATGGAATATTTTAGTACATGACAATTTCGTATATTTTAATATATGACAATTTCGTATATTTTAATATATGACAATTTCGTATATTTTAGTATACGACAATTTCGTATATTTTAGTATATGACAATTTCGCATATTTTAGTACATGACAATTTCGCATATTTTAGTACATGACAATTTCGCATATTTTAGTATATGACAATTTAGTACATTTTAGTATATGACAATTTAGTATATTTTAATACATGACAATTTAGTATATTTTAGTACATGACAATTTAGTATATTTTAGTACATGACAATTTAGTAGATTTTAGTACATGACAATTTAGTATATTTTAGTACATGACAATTTAGTATATTTTAGTATATGACAATTTAGTATATTTTAGTATATGACAATTTAGTATATTATAGTATATGACAATTTAGTAAATTTTAGTATATGACAATTTAGTATATTTTAGTATATGACAATTTAGTTAATTTTAGTATATGACAATTTAGTTAATTTTAGTATATGACAACAGTATATTTTAGTATATGACAATTTAGTATATTTTAGTATATGACAATTTAGTATATTTTAGTATATGACAATTTAGTAAATTTTAGTATATGACAATTTAGTATATTTTAGTATATGACAACTTAGTATATTTTAGTATATGACAATTTAGTATGTTTTAATATTTGACAATTTAGTATATTTTAGTATATGACAATTTAGTATATATATATATTTAATCTATGTACACGAATTTTGTCACAGTTGAAAGTTATCTCAAGTCAGTTTTTACGAAGTATACTATAAAAACTATTCGAAATCGGATTATGAGACAACCGACGTCGTCGTGGCCGCTTAAGCTTAAGTTCATTTTGGTGAACTTGGCTACGCTACGTCCTGTTTTGTTCTGGCAATAGCCCTCATAATTGAACATATTAAATATCATACGTTCTTGTACATTAAGTTAATGCAAGTTCATGTAAGATATAACTTAGGTAAAATAAGTTTAAAAATCTATTACATAAAATTAGAATTACCGGGCTCAGCACGTAGCTAACACCTCAATGTTGAAATATTATTTGGAAAAAGATAAATAAAATGTGGGCTCCTGCCTGAAAAAAATGCATAGCGTAACCAAGTCGGCTGTAAGAATGTACTCTGCTAGCTATACCGCTACGATGATGTGAATTGCTTGAAAATACGACCCCAGGCTGGCCTACGTGGCAACATATGAGGGAGGCCTAAAAGTCTTTCAATTTTTCTATATTGAAGGAAGATTAGATTAGATTATTAATTAGTTTAAGCCTCCCTATCCGCAACAAAGGCGATCCAAAGAGAGGAAGGAAGAAGGCACCATTTAGTATGGAGTTAAGGGAACGCGGAATCCATGCAGAAAGGGCATAGAAACAGTAAGATAAGAAAGAAGTTCATGAAACAAGATCAAAGTTGAAGAAGAAAGTAGTAGGTGTTAAGAAAACAGGACAGCAGTGAACCGAAAAAAAGTTGGTCCGTAACAAAACAAAAACCTATGTTATTTTAACAAAAAGAAAGCCTACCTAACCTTTAGCTCGGGCCCTCACATTGCTCCCCTGGGAGCGCTAATTCCCATAGATACAATAATTGTATCCCCCTGAGGGGTATATTGAAGGAAGGAGTAAATATATAATATATATATATTACATATGAAGAAGAAAGACAGACATCACTTAGAATGGAATGGAGGGAACGGAGAATCTGTGCACAAGATGTGTCCCCACACCCGGCTCGTAGAAACAACAAGGCTGAAAAAAGTTTATGAAAATAGATTAAAGTTGACAAATAAAGTTACAAGTGCTGCCAAAACGGACAGCAGAGGACAGAAGTGGTCCGTGACAAAAAACTACAAAAAAAAATAACAAGAGGAAAGGCCTGCCTAAGCGTCAGCTCGAGACCTTATATCTTCCTTCTAAGGGCATCAATTCCTATTAATACCTGAGCTGTATCTCCTAGAGGGAATATTTGACCGGTTATAAATAGTAACATGTACGACTTTGAACACCAGATAAAGCAAATTAATAAAAACATCGGATGATAGATTTTCTTAGCAACAATTGTTTTTGAATTCCAAGAAATAAACGCATTAATAATTTAACATGACTGAGTAGAAATAATCATCAAATAAAATAATTCAAAATAAGTAACCATGAAGAGTGCAGACGGGATGCAATGTGTTTCATGGTAACAAGGCTGTCATCAACTGATAGTAATTAGCTTTGATAACACAAAACGTTCAACAAACCATATTTGCAGTATACCCCTTGTTCAAGTATTTATGAACATCAACAGCTCGCTTGTTTTAAGGAATTCAGTTTTCGAAAAAGTTAACAAAAAGCGTCATTTATTTGCGTCATTAGAGCTCACGGATCGCAAACTTAATACCCTAATTTTTCTTATTGGCGACGGACAGCAATGTCACTAAGCACGCTTCGTTAAAAAATATCAACAGCATCACGAAGAAGCAGTTATTTTTATCTCGAATAATTTTTTATATCGTGAACACAAATTAAAAGCAAGAAAACGAGAAAAGTAGCATTATGAGCGTATCAAGAAAACCATAAAATTCAAAATCAATACTGCCGGTCCCACTCGGAATGTGTGCAGTAAAAAGCCAAACGTATTAAGAAAATTAGCCTACGAAAACAACCTGCTCGAAGTTACCACGGCCGACCCAACAGCCGGAAACTTCCCAGAATTTTTCGTATTCAAATTCGTAGGGCGAGATGTAAAGCTGATTATACTCGGACACGTGATCCCGTGAACCCTATTCCGTTCATCATGCGAGGCCTCTCATTCGGGCGTGCGTGGTATCATTAGAATATAACCCCGGCGTGTTACGCGGGACTCCTAATAACACAGAACGACATCTTAACATGGGATTCAGATGCCTAATCTGATTTTGATTATATCCGGTCTCGCACCGGAACTTGCGATCGTGTATTTGAATAAATTTTCTAGAACGAAATTGACGAGTCGCTTTGAGATGCACGTTTTTGCTCCCCAAAAAAACGAAGGAGTTTTATTTCTAATTTCATTGAAGTTTAATGTATTGTGAACGATTTTATTTCAATCGTTGACTCACGATTGGAAATCTTGTTCTGATATTCTGGCGTGCGATCCAGAACCTGTGATCCAGGAGGGTTTCCATCGTCTACTGGGCCATCAATCTCCGTGCTGACTCCCATCAATTCTCTCAGACAGGCCTCCACTTTCTTATATCCAGAGTTTGAATAGGAATACCCCAAGAGACAATCACACAAAAAAATAGACAGAAATGGCGAAATGAGAAGTAATCGATGCTCAAAAGAATTCTCAAAATCTACAAAAATACAAAAATTCACGTCCTTATTTACAATATGTGAAAGAAATTCCGAAATAGGCAATTGAAGGAATTGAAAGAAATTAAAATAAAATTCTTTAAAAATTCTCTAAGCGCTTGCATGAAAACTTATGTTATTAAAAAAAGATGTCCAGACAGGGAAAAAATCATTTATAAAATATTAATTGAATTGCATGGCAAGTAAACCAACTAATTCGTAATACCCTGCAATATGAGACGCACATCAGGAAAACCTTGTCGACCAAATTTCGAAAGTGCATCCAAACAGAGCAATGATTTACTCAACAAATACACCCTTTTGCAGCATAACGTCAAAGAGATTGCAGATTTTAGGTGCTCGCAAGCTTCGAATAATATTAAGTTATATTTTGATTCTAAATTATATTTCAAGCGTCAACGTCAATAGAGGATTTTCACCACCGTATTAGAATTTAACCTTGCAAAAAGGGGCAAAAAAAGGCTACGGTTGCATATCTAAGTGCGGTGGGTTAAACTGAACTTCAATATTCAACTCAAATTAAGAGTTAATTTCAGAGGTCAATTTTGAAAATACCGAACATTAAATAGGTCGCGCCTTCATTAAGTTTCCATAAAGCATTTATCGAAATTGAGTTAGTGACTGCTGGTCGGTCGGTAGCATTATGAAAATACTCTCGGTGACCTTCTGGGGGTCACATCGCACTTAAAGTGTCAATATCCTTCATAAATGAGGAGTTATTCTTGTGACACTAAAAGACGTCGAGTGAGCTAATCTAGCACGGAAAAACGCATGCCTCGCATCTCGCTGGCGCTTCCACGAGTTTAGTGGAATTTTCTTCTCGAGAACTTGTGTTCCATAACAACGTTCTCACCCTGAACGACCATCCGTATAAGTATATCATTGACGTCCATCGGAAATAAAAGGCAATTTAAAATCCAATTAAAAGAACACTTTACGTTATGTAAAATGAATTATTTACTTTTAGAAAGGGTTAAATTTTCCGTAAGAATTGTACGTGAAGAACTTGAGAGGCAACGGATCCGACAGGGCAGCGTTACGGCATTAGAGTTGCTCAAAAGCCATTATTCCAAAATTGTCATTATGAACCAAGTGAATACAACTGTGATATTTTCAAACTTAGTTGTCGGTTTACTATCATCACCGTTCGTTACCAGAGATAAATATCGTCACAATTCTCGTTCATATGCATCGAGTTTTCCCGATTGGAATCATCTGCAATTTCACCTTTAAGCCACTGATTGTATTTCAAGGTAACCATTGTGCAAACACTGCACTGTCATGTAATGGAAGTAATGGTTGTAGAATTTATAATTTGAAGATTCACACCAAAAGCCCGTTCTAATATGTACTCCAGAAATTTCTTTATTATCGACAACATACTACGTCTGAAGCAGGCTTAAAATTTAGTCGACTTCAAGCGTTCACTCCATTTCGATCACGACGCATCACACTGACCGTGAGTTGGAAGAACTTCCAGAGAGACGGAACGGTCACCTAAATACTGAAAACGCTCCCTTACGTCCAATTTTTAAAGCCTGGTGCTTTTGAATATCAGAACAATATTTCCAAAAACGTTCGTCTCAAACCAACACGTCAATTTCGGTCTAGAAAATTTGAACACTGAAAATCAAAAATGTTTCCGGTGACTTATGTTGTTATTGAGTGTTGTATTAAATACCACCGTTGTTTCCTATCTGCTACCTGAGCGTAAAAGCGTCGAACGAATGGGACTAGAAAAGGGCCCACGAATGAGCCACTCGACTCGTTTCTGTAGCCATATCCTATTCTGGTCTTTCCAGAGCTTCCTTTCCAGCGCAGAAGCTCGTATTAGTTTCGGGAGTTTTTGAGCACCACCAGGGACAAGAAACAAATTACTTCCGGCGCCTCGAGAATGGATCTCGAGGCCAAAAAAAAAAGAAGTGGAGCCGAAGTCGGTCGAGACGCCTCGCTCTCTTTGCTCTCAGTTCCACATTTTTCACTTGAGTTGTGTCACTCCCGACTACTTAACGAAACAATTACGGGCAATTTGCGCACAAACGTTCAGTTTCTCAGACGATGTTCATCTTACATAGTTTGGCACTACATTTTTTTGGAAGGTAAGTTAGAATTCGAAAATCTTGTTAAATCGAAATTTAATAATGCAACAATGAGCTGCGCAAAACGTTCAATACGTCCCAGCAAAAAATTTTTTCCCCTCCACAAAAGGACAATCGCATTTGGATTTCTGAAATTGGAAAGGAATTATTTTAAATTATTTAGGTCAAAGATGTTACGTAAGGTCATCCAAGTGTTGAGCTCAAATCATTCAGAGCACTGAACATGAATTTCTTACTAATAACTTAATTATATGGATTTGCAAACCCATGCATTGAAATTACTTTGTGTAGGCAGTACACAACCTTAAACAGACGAAAACGTTCCTTTTGCTTGGAGTTTTGACCAAGTTCGCTTGTTCCAATTGATTTAGATACCTAAAATACAAAGCAGAACACTCCCAAATATTTCATTAAGTCTCTCAGCCTAACTACACTGCAGATCATTCAACAGCTTAGGGACGATAAAATGGCTTTCGAAAATGCACAACGTTCTGGGCCATGAGCATGACGTAGCAAAATAAATGGATGCTGTAAAATTTCCAATGGCATTTGCTTTCCAACCTGAAAAATAAATTTTCGGGGAAATCAAAAACAGCGCTTCTGGAGTTTAGAACAAAAAATGCTGGCTTAAATAGTTTTTATTTCAGTGCGAACGGTAGCTAGCTCTACTTGCGTCGACATAATCCACGTGCCTGGGAGTGTGTGAGCAATAAATATCCCTGTCTCCAAGCCATGAAAAAGCGGGGCAAAAAATAAGCTTAGCGTTAGGTAGTGCTGCCTCGTTCAGAAGGCTTTCTCCTTCCGTCTATAATGTTATGTTGTAGTGGCCACGGGCTAAACTCAATGAGACTGCCGACTGCAGCCGCAAACCGTTGCACAGTAGCTCGCTGGAGCAATATAGGAGACATCAGCCAAAGCAACTTATAACCCACACTACCCAGTCTAACTTTTTCACCGGAGCATGCATGTTTTTCGCCGCCCAAGCGATTTAATTACTTGCGCGGCGAAAAACATGCATGCAAGCAGCGAAAAAGTTAGACTGGGTAAACGCTCTCGCAAAACCTAAGGATGCCTTGGTAGGTAGGGCATGTATGTACTTTCGTTCGCTGCCCGCGCCGCTGCCGTCTCAATGATACCAAAGATCGCCAAAATTGGCTTGGTAAAACGGTTGTAATCAAGATTTCTGTCGATCTTTGCAAAAAGACTTAAGTTAGGCACCCAGCAACAACGCTGTACAAGCATAAGGTTTTAAAAACTAAACTACTACACAAATTCACAATCTAGGCGTATAAAATTAAAGGGAATGTGAGTACCGCTGCACTCGTTCTACATCTACACGAAATCAACTATGGAAATTATTTTAGGGATGAGCTGGTTAAACTTGATAAAGCTCTAGTATAAAGTTAAGTGAAAACTTCCTTTACCAAAAAAAATAGGTAGTAAGGAATATTGATGTAAAGCTTGAGCAGTTCTTAATTTTTTTATTAAATTAACAGATTCGAAATGGTACCCTAACCTCAGAAATGGAATATGGTATGGTAATTTCCTAATTGATTCCCAGTACTTTCAGCGGTAAAAAAAAACTTCACAGACGCTAAGAAGATTTTGACACATTTGCTTGGTGATATAAATGATCAAGGAAAGAAAAATTTCAAATCTTAATTTTTGAAAAACAAAGAATTAACCAAAAGGAGAATAATAAACCAGAAGTATCATTTAATTCGTCCTAAGATAAGCAACACCAGCAAATTGAAATATTGAGACTCAAGAGTATTCGATTATTCCGCATAATCTTTGCTCATCACTTGAAAAACCATATAACTTAACACGTTCGCTGCCGCTGACGCACATGTGCGTCCATCGGTCTCATGTTTAAGTTAGGCTGTGTGTAGCCGAGTTTAAAAGACGACTTTACCGCTCGAAAAAAATTGTATATCTCACAAGAAGCGTGATAATGTAATAGTTTGTTTTTTCACCCCGTAGGCTTAAATTTCTTCTAAAAAGATGTTGAAATAATTTAAATGCTGTTCATTCACACCGATACGCAAATGAGCAATTAACCCAGTGGTAAATCAGCAGTGAACGTGCTACCCTTATGTGGCAGCTTTGAATGAGTTCTGAATCTATGAAATAATGAATTAGTTTCACCATGCGGCTTTCACTCGTGAGATACGTCCATAAATATTTATTTAACCAAAGATGGAAAAGCGACAACATCGGATTCGAGAAAATAACTTGAAACTCTCTCTTAAAATTCACCCTTGTTCGACAAGTCGAAGCAACCAATGGGGATGGATGGGCTTATTTCATTATAATAGCTAGCATGCCCCTGAAAACACACATTTCGAATGCTAACAAGTCAACCCCAAGATAAGGAAAAAGGATAAAGAGCTTTAAAAATAAAAGTGCAAAATATTTTGAATAAATTTCACAGATCTAACCCTCTCGTTCGCTTTCTGTAATTTTTCAATGAAAAAAATGCATAATTAGAAGGGAATTCGCCTAAGATTCGAGAAGATGCGTAGAATACAACAATGATCTAGATTTATCATACCGAAGATGAGATATTTCATGGCCACGGTCACCGATATCAACTTCAAGCAGTTGCAACAACGACTACGTCAGCGTACATTTAACAATGAAATAAAACCGCAGAAAACATCATTTGGCTTGGGATCCAGTCATCGACTAAACCTCAGCAGTGATAGCGGCATGCAAACCCAACTTTCCACGTAAAGAGCGACCGCCTCTAACAGTTGCCTTATGATAAGCGCAACGAACAATCTTAAAGTGCTAAAATACGAAGAAATAGCCATAAAGTACATAAATTGGAGAGCTGCATTTCAGTGAGCTTTCATGCGTTCCTGCATAAACTCATCTCCAGCTTTAGACCGTATTTGTATTGTAAGTACCCATTTCAGGGGATGCTTATCCTCTGTTATTTGGCAGAGCTGAGCACGACTGGAATGAGAGCAAATTAGCTCCGAGCAAGCAGCGTAGTTCCAAAAATGACTCAGCCTCGATTCAGCCCAATAATTTAGGAGCCGAAAATATATGGACCGATATTAATTCAAGACTTTTTCTCCATACCTGACTCATGCTCCAACCTACGCGCATCTGTTAGGCCTCACGGCCTTCTCGTACCTGCACAAAATAAAAAATGAAGGGCATTAGCATTGTAGAGAAGTGTGTTCATAACATGGAAAATAAAAATAAAGGGCATTAGCATTGTGGAGGTGTGTTTATAACATGGGAAATAAAAATAAAGGGCATTAACATTGTGTAGGTGTGTTTATAACATGGGAAATAAAAAATAAAGGACATTAGCATTTTGGAGGTGTGTTCATAACATGGAAAGTAAAAATAAAGGGCATTAGCATTGTTGAGAAGTGTGTTCATAATTTGGATAAATTTTGGTGACGAAGCTTTCATACTGAAAGATGTTAACACAATTCAGAGAAACACAAACCACGCAATAGACAGCAATTTCTACACAAATCTTAAGCTGAAAATATTTTTCAAATCGTTCTAGCGATCGATCTCAATTACTAAGTACATAACTTAGACATTAAGAGAATAATTTCCGGCGTTAAAACCCGTTCATAATAAGGCATGAGCCGTACAAAATGCCTCTAAAACTTACATATTAACTGAAGTCCCTGTTTTTCAATATTAAACGTCATTTAACTGTACATGGAGCTGAATGGCCGAAATCTTTAAAATTTGAACATGCTGGGAAACACGACCAGTGTTGCATTGGTCTGCGTTCTCCTGGCCAAAGGCGACAATTTAAAAGCAGATGAACTAATACGGTTTCAGGACTACAACACGAGAGTATTCCAAGCACGTTTCAGAGTAAAAAATCAACTGAATACAGAATGAAAATGATTCATTTTGTCAAGAAACCTAGCATTAAAAAAGAGCGGGTTTCACTCCATACTTTGATATCCTTTTTGCTTAGATTGCTGTTCAACCACAGAGTTGTCATGACACAAAAAATGGTGAACGGATGCCGAAAATTCCCAATTAAAAATTACTTTGGTTGACTGACCTCACGCAAAACGAACA
This sequence comes from Platorchestia sp. MABIK, assembly GCA_014220935.1. Taxonomy (NCBI): domain Eukaryota; kingdom Metazoa; phylum Arthropoda; class Malacostraca; order Amphipoda; family Talitridae; genus Platorchestia; species Platorchestia sp. MABIK. The sequence goes on from JACJUY010001784.1 coordinate 19,031, forward strand.
AATTCGGACACGATCACTAAATAAGCAGGAAAATTTTGTAAATCACCAGACAGATGGTACAAATTTCCTCATTTTATATTCTCAATCGAATGTCTCCAAGAGGACAGAGAACTGCAGTGCGGGAAATACGCTAGTTAATGCAACACAACGTTAGAGGAGTTAAATCTTATTTCTTGATAGCGTTAAAAGAGTCTTTCCAAATAAGAATTTTTCAGTGAGTAAGATAAAATCTTTGCTGAGAGCCCAGTAAAGTTTGAGCGGGTGCTTGAGGCATGGGCGTTCTTAACTCGGCTTCAACTCGAAAATCGAGATCACCAGAAGCGAGGCAACTCATATGACTGAGGTGGATTGCTGAGAAACATTGAGGTTCAAACTTCAGAGGGATAGCAAGCAGGCATCAGGGAACAGTAATAGTAATAGTCGATAATGGTATTACTGCAGTATTGCACTACTACCTTTACAATAGTGATGGTATTACTGCAATATACTACTTCAAGATTGATGGTATTACTGCAATGGCGTCTCTACAGCAGCAGGGGCATGAAACCTTAAACGGACTCCACACGTGACCCGATCGAGTGAACAAGTAACCTCGATAAGCTCGTAACTTAACAAGCGAGTGAAGCAAAGCAACGGGACTTGAGTACAGCAGGAAACCTTACCAGCAGTTAACACAGGCGTATGAAACATTAATGGTGTCATTTATAGGCTAATGAACCTAATCCATCATGACTGCCCAGAATGCGAGAAGATCCCAAAGGGGAAAGAGAAACACAAGCCACGGGAGAGGCTTTAGGTGCTGGTACATTTATTGCACTAGGAGTGCCTGCCAAGCTGAATGTGCTCATTCCAGCATGAGAAGCCAGTGCATATGATGAACTCAAAATATTATGGTCGACGACCTCTACAGCCGTTGAAACAAAGAGGGAGCGAAACAATGTCCATAGGTTAGATGAGATTAGATTATTAGTTAGTTTAAGCCTCCCTATCCGCTACAAAGGCGATCCAAACAGAAAAAGGAGGAAGGCACCATTTAGTATGGAGTTTAGGGAACGTGGAATCTACGCAGAAAGGGCATAGAAACAGTAAGATGCGAAAGAAGTTTATGAAACAAGATCAAAGTTCAAGAAGAAAGTAGTAGGTGTTGAAAAAAACAGGACAGCAGTGAACCGAAAAAAGATGGTCCGTAACAGAACGAAAACCTATGTTATTTCAACAAAAAGGAAGCCTACCTAACCCTTAGCTCGGGCCCTCACATAGTCCCCCTGGGAGCGCCAATTCCCATAGATACAATATTTGTATCCCCCTGAGGGGACAATGTCCATAGGATTCTGCGTCGATGGTAACAAGCAAGCTTCAAGTAGCTACAACAATTCACGAGTGCCCATGGCATATACGTCGCCAGGGTGTATGTAAATAGCGTCGGAAGTGCACCTGAAGCAACGAAAGCAAGTTAGAAGAATGCCCACGAGTGCAAACAGTGCTAAGGATGCCCAGAAGATGCACAAGTGCAGAGCGCTCCGGAGGCCGGAGCAGCAGCCTCATAATGGTGTTGTCTTGCGTTATCAGAGCAGTAAGTGGAAGGTTCACTGCCTGGGACTGCGAGACTTTTAGAGAGGAATGTTGAGAGCCCCACACCCTCATTTTAGGAGCCAACAAAACAGGGTTCCTGAATTTATGTGTAAAGATGTCAATGAACGAAGTAGCCATTATGTACTTGTAAGATGTGTGTGTGTACTCACTCTCGGGGTGTTAGCAGCGTTGCAGTTTTGTTATTTGAAAGATGTTGCGAAATGGTTCCCTGTTTTTCAGCACGAAAATATTGTATTCTAAAAACACGAACACACTCTACGGATCACCAATTATACGAAGATAACGAAATAGTAAAGGTACAAATGCAAAACGTAAGACAATGAGTCGTAAAAACGACGAGCAGCATTTCGTGAGGCTTTCTCATCAGCGGCGCTATTGCAAGGATATTTTCGGCAGTGGCTCATCAATGAAGGTGCCAATTGCATCAGTAATTCACACGTCGATACCAGGCATATTCGGTGGCGGGTTTGCATAAGCTAACACGATTGCAGGCTTTCGATTCGGCGTTGACTTCGACAGCTTAGGTTTCTCGGTGACTAAGTGATGTAGAGCATGCACTTCTAATTATCAGAAAGAACATTGGACACAAAATGTACCTGTTCTCCACTTAGCACTGTCTTCGCACTAAGCTTAGACAATACGTCTAGATCCTTTGGAATCTCAACCCTTGTGTGTTGACTTGCTATTTTAATTTGAAATTTGTTCTTCGTTATTCGCAGGTAGCTTTCAACTTCATGAATAATCATGTTCAAAGGATTGGCAAATCGTCGCGCAGATCAACTCCTTTAACTTTACTCTACGTGAAAATGGTCCAGCTTGTACTGTTAGTCTCTGGTTTTGCTGATGTTACTATGCTCGATAACTAAAAGTATAAAATCTGAATTTCAGCTTTGTGACAGCAGACTCACGTGCGAAGAGTGCGAAGCATGTCTTGCGTAAAATTTATTTAATCTACTCGTATTTCAAAAGCATTGCGATTACACATTAGCCTTCTCCATTTTGCATCAAAATATTCAGATTCTTGAAATACATAAGGCTGATTCCATGATAAATCCTAATTTTATGGCACAAATTAGTGTTTTAGCCGATTTTTCGGTGCTTCTGATCGTTGATCGTACAATTTTTCTTCGTTCAAAGAACTTGGGGTTTAAAAGATAGAATATGTTTTGAAATTAAGTATAAAAAGCACTAAACAATAATAAATGAACAATTATAATTCTGAAGATGAAGTGAGAGCAGTCCTTATTTCATACCATAAAATACGTACCGAAATTTATTACGCATTCATGGAAAATCCTCTGAATCATTTTAAAAATATATTTATTACAATCAGGAGCGATGTGTGATGCAGATGGAATTTTCATAGAAATATAAGCAGTTTCAAGGAAGAGTCTCTTGCCACAATCATATGCAGTGACCAATGAATTGTTTTTGATCACCTCTAACTTAAGCAACGTTGTCCTGTATCATAACAGCTGCCATTTTTCAAACACTAACGAGTTAGCCATGAGATAATTACAAATAAAAACAATTTATACATTTCCCTCAAAATTAAAAGATCCCATATTTTTCAGATTAAAATTCAAGGAAGTGGGTGAATTGGGGATTTTCAACGAGGGTAATTAATGTTATGTCGTCATTGCTGCAACTCATATTCAAAAAATGTTTTTTTACAAGTTCATCACTAAATAGTTGACAATATTGTCCAGATATGTGAGGAAGTAGGCCAATGTCAAGCAAATCAACATTCAGGGACGAACAACATTCAACAACGTGTCAGAACGAACGAGGGGCACTGAAAAGCGAAGTCATCTGAAACTGTCGTAAAAGAGAAAAAATGGTTAAGAGCAAAGGTAAATCACCTCAAGCATGAGAATGACTTTGAAGCAGCTTTGCTACTAAAATAAGAGTTGGAAGAAAGAACACCTTAAGAAAGCTTAAAGTGAGCTACATCACTTGCCTCGAATAATTCTAAATTTCTTAGCGTCCAATTTTCAAGACGTCATGTTTTAATGAGTTAACAGAAAGAGGTGTACAGTGAGGGTTGGAGAGTTCGGAAGTGAAGATGATGGATTTTTGGCGATATGTTCTTTAGTTAAATGAAAGGAAATTCTGCCAATATCTGAACTCGAAACAGGTTAATGCTGGTGAAAATCAAACACTCGGTAGGCTGAATGTCTGCAGGAGACCACGAAACACACAGGGATGTGAGTGCCGGTGCGAGACCCTGTTGAGGCAGGAGGAAAATCTGCACTGATTTTTGCTGTAGAGCAATTCGTCAGGTTCCCAGCTCTTATTCATGCACTTTAATTGGGGCAACTCAAAAGTCTATTGGAACAACTCAAAAGTCTATTGGAAGAACTCAAAAGTCTATTGGAAGAACTCAAAAGTCTATTGGAAGAACTCAAAAGTCTATTGGAAGAACTCAAAAGTCTATTGGAAGAACTCAAAAGTCTATTGGAAGAACTCAAAAGTCTATTGGAAGAACTCAGAAGTCTATTGGAACCACTCAGAAGTCTATTGGAACCACTCAAAAGTCTATTGGAACCACTCAAAAGTCTATTGGAACCACTCAAAAGTCTATTGGAACCACTCAAAAGTCTATTGGAACAACTCAAAAATCTATTGGAACAACTCAAAAATCTATTGGAAAAACTCAAAATTCTATTGGAACAACTCAAAAATCTATTAACTCAAAAATCTATTGGAACAACTCAAAAATCTATTGGAACAACTCAAAAATCTATTGGAACAACTCAAAAATCTATTGGAATAAGTCAAGTTTTTTATTCATGGACTTTTAATATTATTTATATGGAGAACTACAACTTCTGTTGATATGAATAACCTTTTAATTAGGCTGCCACCACTCACAACCCACGGTTGAGAAACAAATATCCGATATCATTTAATCTATCACAAAATGTAACACTTCACATTTTATAAAGAAATCAAGACTCGTGGATATGATGGCATATCATGTTCAGATCATGCAGTTACAAAAACAATAATTAAAATTTACGAATGATCAGAATCATTTATCGTTCGATGTGCAAAGAATATTTCAATAACGAATAGCGTGAATTGTGTGTAACATGAGGCATTAACATTTTAATGCTGCATTCAGGAACAAAGAAATGAGACGATACAAACTTTCTCTCCACTTTAAGCAGGCAGTGAAAAACTTACCCTCATAATTAATGTACACTAAAATTGAGTTTCTGGATCCCATAATTAAAAGTAACAGGATGATGTGGCCAAGTTTTCTGGATAAATTTAGGATGCATCCGTGGTGTCGCGACGGTCGTTGACGCAGAACGTGGTGCGGTTTAGCTCAGCCCGTGAGCACACACGTCTTGTGGACTTCATTAAGGTAAAAGAATTACATTTAACGTAGTGCTTGTGTCACAAGAATACCGCGATCAGGTATCAGGTTGTAGCACCAACCAGGCCACGAGTCTTGATTGGAAAACCATCCCGGAACAAAGCGGCTTTTTCTGCTCAGAAACTCTTCCCGCGGATAGAAATGCGTCGCTCAACGGTATTTTGTGAATCCCTAAACCACACTAAGTCTATTCGAACAACTCAAAAGTCCATTGGAACAACTCAAAAGTCTACTGGAACACCTTAAAGTCTACTGGAACAACTCAAAATTTTATGGGAACAACTCAAAAATCTATTGGAACATCTCAAAAATCTACTGAAACAACTGAAAAATCTATTGAAACAACTCAAAAATCTATTGAAACAATTCAAAAATCTATCGGAACACCTCAAAACTCATGATCCAAAATGAAACGATTTTCCAGTGACAGAGAACCCGCGCACCAGAACGCTGTCTTCGTGACCGCAAACGAGCGAAGGTCCATCACCGGCGTGGCTCACACTTCGCATCTCTGCGCTGTCAAGTTCCGACACACACCAGCCGTTGGAGGCAGGTGCCACATCCAAGTAATTATCCCTGTTCGGTTACGAGCCTGCCAGACATCTCGGTACCTGGCATGGGACACACAGCCATTATATCCTTAAGGCCTCAGTACTTAAACGTATTATCCACTGTTAGGGCCGTTGAAACCATTCCCTTGGTGTGTTCGGCGTGCAAAGGTACTGCTCTCTAATTTCCTGCCAAGGAATGGCTGGGACGGAAACCGACACGTGAATTGAGCCAAAGATGCAGAAGTGAAAATGGCTTAACCATTTTCGTTGAATTTAAAATCGTGTTCTTTTGGATTGTTCATGCGCAATGGGAACGTTTTCCTAAATCTACTAAGCCTATGAAATTGAGTAACTTCCAATAATAATTATGGTTTCCGACTGTCATCTGCCAGATTTTTCCCTACATTTAAAAATTTAAATCATCTAGCAAGTTAAGGCATGTATACTACTTTCCCCTAGAGAAAATTTTGAAGGGTTACGAGTTGATACATTAAAGTAACATAGGACATAAATACACAACATTGCTCCCGATGTACTGATTGAAGTTGGTCCGAGTTGATTAGTTCAACAAATACAAATATCCCAAAATTCTCAAATTTGAGAATCTTCGTCACCAGTAAGTCCCATGCACCATCGAAGTCCAAGATCCCTGTCACCGATGGATGGCTAAGCCAGCAACTCTGGAGTCGGTTGTTTGGCATATTGATTGATGAAAGAGTTTGGTGGAAATGCTAGGCGGTTTTTAGTTCAAAAAATTCCTAGAGCTCGGCGGTCTTTGCGTACATATTCCGTGACGTCATTACGATACACACGGATGTACGCCAGGATTTCCTGTCAATAAAGTAGGATTTTTCATTCAGGAGCAAATGCAACATCTTCAAAATACTCTTTCGTTCGTTTTCATACTGGACGGTGCAATTTGTATTCCGATGCGTGAGACCAAGTCAGTTTACAGTTCCGCCTCAGTGACAAGGACCTTACAAATTTGGAATCTTTGGGAATCTTTGAAGAGAAGCCTCTGTTGGGCCAAAAATTCAGCTCGTTCCAACTCCAAATTCTAAATAAATAGTTGCGTATTGACTGTAGAAGATAGCTAGAATGCATTTACCTTTTTAACTATCGTTGTGTTCCCTCTTTTCTCAACAGATGCCTTCCTATGAACAAATGATAAAGCTGAACTTCAGAAAGTGTTCAATTACAAAATGATTAAATTTTCAAAAAACTTCCCACTTTCAAATTTTTGCTGGATTTCTCAGCAAGGGACAATGACGATTCATCCGAGTTGATACGTAGTTATAAATACGAGTGATATTAAGCAAAGATCAGTTTGTAAATAAATTACTTTGAAAATGCGAAGACCAACAGCTAAGTAAGGCACGTAAAAGGTCAAGTACAATGGAACAATAATAGTGACGTGAACAATTTTCACTCTACTGATAGGAAATTCTTCAACATTTGCAGGTTAAGTGGGCGGGAAAAAGCAACGTGCACCGTAACGCCGATGGTCAGAGTGGCAGACCCGCGCTATCGGACGACAACACTGGATAGCTTAGCTTATCGCTGCTCGGCTCTTTCTCCATCAAACGGAAATACCGTACAACGCCATCGTCCCTTCTTGGAATCGAGCATCACTAAATATACGTCCAACTTCAAAGAACATTGCGTAGTGATCCATACATTCCAATTCTCGAGAACAATCATCTATCATACGCCAAAGTGCCATCGAAGAGACGAAATAAATTTGCACAAGACCAAAGACATCTCACAACTACGCACACAACGGGCATACCTGCAAACCGACGGACTGAGTTTTAATTTGAAAACGTAAATCACTACCAGGACACTTTCCTAGATACATCAAAAATTATTTTAAAAACCTTGTTTCTTGCATGTTTCAAGTTACACAGACGTCATTGAACTCCAACTAACCAAATTCGGTAATAACCAAGCGATTACGATTGGAATACATACAATACATTACAGATCTGCAACGCACTGTGTATTTTATGTATGAATAATCTTCAACAACATTTTCTCAAAGAACCAATACCACCATAACAAACAGACGAGGCGTTTATACTCAGACTGAAACTTAGGGTGATAAACTTGGCCATGATAAAGTCTGTTGAAGCAAAAAGGAGATCGTCAGACGAGAGCGTGAATAATTGATGAATTGCCGGGATATTGTATCGGCACCTGTTTCCCGACCGAAATTCTTGAGCCATTTTACGGTGTTCCGTCCTGCTTTGGATCGACCGAAGTCGAGGCGGATTTTTTGAGGTGGTGGTCACGGTTTGAGGCTCATGTCGGAAATCTTTGTATCGGTCACAAGGGAAGCTTCGCAACCTTGTCTCACCTCCGCACGCTGAACAATTGAAACTTTGGGACCCCTGGTCTCTCGCTTTGACCACTCTGAGCCGCTACAATAGGGGCGAGGCTACTTTAATCTGGGTTTTGTGACGTTGGCTCAGTCATTAGGGCTAGCAGAATAATGACAATTTGTCAGCGAGCCTCACAAAACCATCAAAAGGAGATTAGGGACTGTGGTGGTGCGTAACATGGGCATGTTACATTAGGGAATGTGGTGGTGCGTAACATGGGCATGTTACATTAGGGAATGTGGTGGGGCGTAACATGGGCATGTTACATTAGGGAATGTGGTGGTGCGTAACATGGGCAAGTTACATTAGGGAATGTGGTGGTGCGTAACATGGGCATGTTACATTAGGGAATGTGGTGGTGCGTAACATGGGCATGTTACATTAGGGAATGTGGTGGTGCGTAACATGGGCATGTTACATTAGGGAATGTGGTGGTGCGTAACATGGGCATGTTACATTAGGGAATGTAGTGGTGCGTAACATGGGCATGTTACATTAGGGAATGTGGTGGTGCGTAACATGGGCATGTTACATTAAAAAATGTAGCCGCGAGTAACATTAGGAATTGTAGTGAGCTTAGCATGGGCATATCATGTTAGGAAATGTACCGATACATAACATGAGCACTTTATATTAAAAAATGCAGCGGTGCATAAGATGGGCAAGCAAAATGCGTGAGAGACTGCAATACGACAAGAAAATGAGTTAAGAGTCACACATGACACTAAGGGAATTGTGGTCTTACTCATTTAGTGAACGACATTTATAGATGGCAATAGTAATATTTTGAAAGCTTGAAATTCTCGGAATCAGAGAACTTCGTTTCAAACATCGATAGAATATTCCGGTACTGGCGAAAATTGTTCGTGGGTGGAATGAGAAAGGGAAAAAACATGTGACCTATTTTAAGCCAAATGACTTAATGACTTATTGAAGTGTTAATGCAACAGTGGAACTATACTGAAATCCACACTTCATAAATCAGTCCAGTGATGTACTTGAGAAAAAAAATCAGTTGGGAAGACGATCACAGCACAGCGAGGCAAAGTTCAGCATGCAAGGCTGAGTTCGCTGATCTTGCGACCTGTAAGTTACGTTCGATTAGGAACTTTCACTAAAATATGCACTTGAAGTGCCCTCAACATAGGGTGATGTAAGACATCATGCAAAAGTCTCCCTTTCACCGCTTAAATTAAAGCTTAAATGCAAGGCCTGGGCGTCGTGATAAATACCAGAAACAATCAATAGCGTCACAGGGACCTAATTTAAGTCGAACCCGTCATCATTCACAGCAAAAGTCGACAGTGAATAAAAAGTTCCATAAGAGAAGACGTTTGTCATCCCGCGGTGGGTGTTCAAAAATTTACGGAGTTCCGAAGGGGAAACATGTTCCGGAGACGTGCAAGAAATCTTTAGAGTTGTAATAGAAAGCTTCGAAGCGCTCAAGCATCCTTGGAGAGCATGCGGCACCGGACCAAAGAAAGTTTGTCCGTGCGAGGCCCTACTGCGTGCAAACACAATTTTATCTGTCGTACAGAAAAAATAAAAAAAAGACTCAAATCCGCAAATGTGTCTCCAGTGTCGTATTATTTGACGATACAATTATTGGTGTGTTGAGTAGCATTAATCGGGAAATTAGCACTTTCCTTGCAATTCAAGTGAGGAGTTCCCGGAATTCCAGCCTAGAGTTAAAGTTACTTTGCGTCGTTGCGCCCGTCTGCAGGACGCGAAGAAATTATTTCCTTCTGCACTCAGTCGGAAGTAAGTGGAGAAGTGATCGTTGAATATTTGTTGTGTTTGATGTATGAATCATGAAGATAAACGAGTCCTAGATTTAATTTTCGAACAATTATATGTGGATTAAAAAATTGATTGTGGCTCATCGCTCGCTAATTCTTGGCTAATTCTGACTCAATCAAAGCAGAGAGTGATTACGGAGCTATTTTAACACTTTGACTCCGATATGAGCCACCGGTGGTACACGGAGGGAATTTTCATGGTGCTGCTAACCGACCAGTAGTCACAACCTTAATTTCCATAAATATTTCCTCAAAACTAAATGAAGGCATGATCTAGCTAATGTTAGCTATTTTCAACATTGCTTACTACAATAGACTTTGAATTTTAGTTGAATATTGAACTTCAGTTTTAAGCGCCGCAGTCAAAGTGTTGAGTATGCTTCGTCCCCATGAAATTGAAAAAGCTATAAATGTCAATGAAGAAATCCATACATGTTAATCAAGACATGTCTATCCCAGTCTCTCAGAGTTAACACAGAAGTCGCGTAACGCGGAAAAGAACGTTACCGAAATTGTAACTGCAAGACGAATTATTTTTTACTGAATGCGAGAAGAGTGAAGCAACCCTAATGACGAGAATTCGATTAAAAACGTATTTGATTTTTCAACTTCAGCACAGTCAGGTTGAAGCCAAATAGAGGATGTCTCCAGAAAATTGGGCTCATACTTAGATCGACGATTACACATGTATTTCTCTTTTTAGTTTTAGATGCAACCAAGATTTATTTAATGAAACCTAATTTTCTAAAACTTCATGATCCTTTCTTTGAGTTAACTTGGTAGACTTGCATCCATGTCAATGAATACCTACATCAAAACAAAATATATGAATACTGGAGAGTCAAAGAGAGAGTACACTTTGTTTGAAACGTCTTGTACAAAGAGGTAAGAATTACAATCCTGCTGAAGATTAAAAGGTCATGTTCGTAAAATAGTGAATCAATTTCTGCCTTGGAACGTAGTAAAGATTTCGAATTGGTTCGTTAGAAAAAACAACTCTTCACTAGCAAATGTATGAATATTTATAGGGATTATTGTCAAATTTGTCATTATTTAGACAGCCGGCAGGAAAATCTTATATCAATCATTGCAATTGAATAAAAAATTTCATTCAGTCGTATAAACGAAAGTATTCCTACTAGTTCCATTTTCCTGATTTGAGGTAAGCGTAGTTCTCAAAAGCATGTGTGTGAAAAATATCATTTACACAATTCCGGACAAGACACCTTTTCAATCTATATTCTCAGTGCTGCAATCCACAAACATTTATTAAAATGAAGACATGAACATTATACGCCAGTTCATTGTTCGGAGATTAGCAATCCGCGTAAAAACGGTACTACAAATAGGAGAAGTAGCAATTGGGGGCTACAAGTGTTTCGAAAAAAGAGATTAGCGAATTTCATTGGAAGGGAGGCGTAAGCAAGTTAGCACTTAATTGCAGCGGAGAGTGAGCAGCAGGTCGTTGATTTGTACGACCAATTTGAGCGGCACAAGCAGCCACGAGATGCGCTCCGCCAGATGCAGAAGCGACTAGAGAAGCAAAATCGCGGTCACTAAAGCTCGTAAGAAGTACCTACAGATTGCAGCCGCTCCACTCAAGCACCGTAATCTCGATAGTCAAGAGTCCAAGCCTTTCTTTTGCATCTCATTTGAGGAGTCGACCACGGCTACTCTCACTACTCGAACCTACTATGCTATGTTGTAACCATCGCCGCCAGGTGATGGTTGCTGTGATCCATCACGTGACCTCTTCGCCCTCCCCGTTCTCGGGAGAGATCTTTCAACGCCGCCCCTCTCCGAACTGCCCCTCCCGCCGCTCCCTGTCCCACCCAACTCGCCTGATCTCCACCCCACCTCCGCGATACCAACCTCACACCTAGACGAGCGCTCAAGAATTTGTTGCTGTGGGGCTTGGGGACGGACGGCGGTTGGAACTTTCTGTGCTTGCCGCGTACGCTCTGTATCACCCTAACTTGTCAGTCTTGCTTGTTGAAAAGGTTGTGAAATACCAAACCCTAGCGTGCATGACGGTTGCTGAGAGTGCCCAAAGCCCGTGCCAATTAATATGCAAATTTATGCGCGGAGGGATGCAAGAAACTGTATCACAAGCGAACTTTCCGCGGTGGAGCTGAATGCAAAAGATCATGAGCCATCAGAGGTAGAAGTAACTTTTATTAAAAGTATGGGAACATAAAATGAATCCCTAATGATCGGAACGTTCAAGCACGTTAACATTGTAAAGGGTAATAAAAATAAAATCCCTTTTTCTCGGAAGAAACTGGACTTGGTTTGTAATTATTCATGTTAGAACATTTGTTCAAAAAAACTTCGAAAATACTAATTTGTTTATTCAGATTATGGATAAATGGAACTTCTTTTGTCACTGAAATTACATTTCCTATCAATTTTGAAGCAGAACATCAAAGAGATTCCAAGTAAAGTCAATTTGGTTTAAATAGCAAGTCCCTTGGATCAATCTTGAGTAATCGTACAATTCATTGGATACTTACAAACAAAGAATAAACTTAAAACGCCGCACAATCATAACGCGTGAGACTTTAGTATTGGTAAAAGTTCACAGTCGCCGTTGGGCAGCATAACAGTAGCTGACTTGTAAAAAAGGCACTTGGAAGAATAAATTGCACAAGACGCAACTAGGTTAAGTGAATTAGGTTAAACACATTTGAACACCTTAGAACAGCGCGTTGATGATAGGATGCTCTAGAAGTCGCTGAACTTATTCGGACCCACAAGTAGCTATACTCAAATATGTCAATTGTATTAGCCTTGAGAAATTATCTATTGCTGTATCGCGTGTGGCAAATAAATAATTTGTTTAAATAACCAAGGCAAAAAAAGGTGAGTTAGAAAACGACCTTGTCTCCTGTCTCACAAAAGCGTACAGATGATCTGCATCGCACAAACCACTTTGGGACGAGATGATCATAAAATGGCCATCATACGAAGGTCGGTGCTGTGAGTACACACATGGGAGAGTAACTTATTGCTAGAAGAGTAGCCTACACATGCCCAGAGTCGGAATTGAAGCTCATCTCAAACTCCTGTGAATGAAAAAATGTAGAAAAATATTAGTGTTTAATGCAATTTTTATTTCGCATTGCGCAAGAAAGAGATATCCCGTCGGTCACACAATGGTAAAATCTGCTAACAAGGCAGGGGACTTTAAACTGGTTGATTTTATGACACATTTTGCACTGAAAAAACCTTGCTACCACAACCCTCTACGTTATTGATCTCATTTCTCTTATCATAATTCACGCTCTGGATTTAGAACTAACAAAGAGTGCATCTCTGTGCCACCACCCATTAACCAACGCATTCTCAATCCGACCGTAGATGTTCATACCCGAATGTGGAGAATGTTGAAAAAGATACAAAGAATTGACCCAAAGCCTCACTTTTTGGTCAAAAAATACACGTGAAGGAATGAATAAATGACTCCTCTCAAGTAAAAACAGGAAGAAAAACCATAAACAACAGCGACAGAACGACGAAATAGAACGCAAATGAATCCCGCTCGAGTCGATGACAACAAAGCTAGTCTGAGCCAGTGTTAGCAAATGATCCATTTTCCAGCCAAAATCCTCACAAGTTTGGGCACCTGGAAGTTTATTAGAAATCAATCTGTGATTTCTTGTCTGAGCAAAAGGACAAACGCAGCTTGAGGTCCGGAGGCATGTTTAGAGCAAATGATCCATTTTCCAGCCAAAATCCTCTCAAGTTTGGGCATCTGGAAGTTTTTAAGAAATCAATCTGCAAGCGCTAGTCTGAGCGAAAGGGTAAACGCAACTTGAGGTCCGGAGGCATGTGGAGCGAGCAAGCGAGCGAGTAGCGAGCTTAGACGATCTAGAGAAGCAGCAGCAATGGCAGGCATATGTCAGCGTCAAGACTGTCATACGAGGTGAGATTTTTATAAATTTGTGTCATCCGGTCGGCGGGAGCAGCAGCAGTAGCAAGAGGCCTTTACGCGAGGAGAAATCGATGGCGGCAATGACAATTTTTGTGCCAAGTCATCACACAAGAGCAAGCAGGCGTAATGGAAGTTTAAAGTAATTCCATTTGCTCACGCGGAAAAGTAAGTAATCACGGTGTGGGCTCGGCATATTCTGGACGGGGAGATATTAGAAGGAAACATAACCTGTGAATGAAGTGTGTGAGATCGAGCGTGCTACAAAGCGTCCTGTATGCAAACACGGCGATCACGAGCTTCATGCATGGGATCCATTATAGTTAATTTTAAAGGCCCCTTCAAGCGAGCTTCCCCGTTCTAGTAAAAAATAACTATTTATGATAATAGCTTTGCAAGCGATGGTAACGCGCAAGTGAAAGCCTCAGGTGTGTAGCATAATTTGACAGTAACTCTAACACAGATACTTGGGGATAAGCATTTGGGCCGGCTAAGTACCGATAATGGGTCACCTTTCACCGAACTCTCATTTTGGAATGACTTTTAAGGCTAGTAACCCGAGCGCGGATCGCGTCGGTGGTGCGGAGAGCAATTTCACCTAAACACTCGAGACATTTGTTCATCTGTCGTCCTATCTCAGCTCGGATGTTGATCTCATCGTGCAATACGCCAATAAATTTCGCGAGACACAAATCTGGCCGGCACTCAATAAAATTGACCGAAGCGAAAGGATAGAATGACCCAAGATCATGGCCTCTAGTCATGTAGAGACGGCGGTTTGGAGAATGTCAAACGACTGACGCTCGAAGAAAAACGCTCTCAGAACAAGACGTTCTTTTCAGGAAATGAAAAACGAATCAGTGCATGGAAGTCTAATAGTGCCGGGAATGAGGCTTTTTTTTCTTTACCATTACTTTCTGCTCGTTTCAGAAAATTAGAATCCAATAAATGGACATGTTATGGCACAAGCCAGCTGTAGAAAATGAGTATCACAAAGCAATTTTAAAATACACCTTCGAAAAGTTATCACTCTCCGATGAAACTGATTCAGGGTAGAGACGAAACGCAAATATATTACGAATTTCACAAAACATTGCGCTGCCCTAGGGTCCCTCCGTTGCCTTGACCGCTTCTAATGTCTATGGGAACTGATGTTAAATGTCTCGTTCATAAACGAAAAATTTTCAGTTAACTGGTTCAGTGAGCGGTAACACATACATTTATAAGATTGGTGGACTGAAATGATTCGTTTTTTTAATTAAAATCTATGGATTCTCTTTAATTTACATGTATGAGAGATCTCAGTGAATGGAATCCCATCGAGATGTATCGAAAAAGAAGAGTTCCAGCGACGTGAAGATTGGGATCGCGTACGGAAAAGTGTATCATGAGAGCACGTATGGCTCAAGACTTGAGGAGTATAATCTTTTATCTGTTCTGTAGAAAATGACACAAATGATAGGCACTAGCAGCATAATAAAAAGTTTTAGGATAAAAAGAAAACCAACGCAACTAAAAATATTACCTGAACGTAAAAATCTATCTGAAGATGGATTTCTCAAAATCCCGATTGCTTGCTTTTATCGCGATATTTTTACCTTGGATAGCTTTCCTTTTTATACTAAAAATGATGTTTTCCAGATATCAATCATTTTCATCTACTGCATGTTGCAAACATTCCACAATTCGCACGACGAACAGTGATGCAACACTCAACAGAATTTCAAAACCTCGAAGTTATGTTTTTTGTTACTCGTTTGTTTTCATTGATAAAACGGTTTCCAGTTTAATGAACAATAACAATATGAACAGTTTAATGAACAATAGAGAACAATACGTAAATGAACACATCTATCTAAAAGTAAGGCACACTCGACAGCGGACGTTTCCGATCTACGGCCAATTATGTCTCTCTCCATTCCTCCAAAAAGCTCATCAAAAGCGCAAGAAATTGAAGACAATTTATTAACATATTCGTGCAAGAGTTTTTGAAGACCACGGCCAACTCGGTTTAATACCCCACCTTCACGATCGTAAAGAGGTTAAGCACCTTATAAGTACCGCCTTGTTCATGATCATGGCCGTATTTCTGACAGCCGAAGGTCAACTGGTTGAACTATGCAATTTCTGCAAGTCTACGTCTGCTGAATGTCACGAACACCTCGAGATCGTCCACATTGAAGACCGCACAAAGTTTTCGTAGAGGATCTTTGGACCAGCTACCGAGAAACCATCGATCGCTGGCGAACCGAATTCAGCAAACGACGACTTCTATTTTTTACTTTTTTTCAGAGTCTATTTTCAAAACTATTTCTTCGGTTTACGAGCATATGAGAAATGTTAATTCGTTTCAAATTTAAAAAAAACACATTTTCAAATTTTAGATTAGATTATGAGTGAGTTTAGGCCTCCCTATTCGCCACAAAGTCGATCCAAAGAGAGGAAGGAGGAAGGCGTCATTTAGAATGGCGTTAAGGGAACTCGGAATCTGTGCAGAAAGGGCATAAAAACAGTAAGATGAGAAAGAAGATTAGGAAACAAGATCAAAGCCGAAGAAGAGAGTAGTAGGTGCTGATAAAAAGGACAGCAGTGAACCAAAAAACAAAGATGGTCCTTAACATAATAAAAGCATTTTATTTCAACAAAAAGAAAACCTACTTAACTCCCAGCTCGGGCCCACACATTTTCGCCCCAGGAGTGCTAATTCCCATATATACAATAATTGTATCCTCCTGAGGGATTACATTTTCAAATCATATATCAATCAGCATTACAGCAAACTTTCTCCAAAATCAAGAGAGCGTAATTTTTTTGAATCTGTGAATTAAAATTCTAAAATGCATGGAAAAATGAGGCCTTATATCTTCTGCTTTAACTTTCTTCTGCTACCCAACACATTTCAACCAAAGCAGAAACAGATCTAAAGACGTATAATGGAATACGCTAGGTCTAAGCTGGCGAAGTAATGCCCCTTATTAAGAATTCTGCTCGGGTAGGATGACTTAAAAGATACAAGAACGCGTTGAACTCGCCCAAAAGAGGAATTTATTCTAATCGGTAAGCGATCGCTCAGATGAAGCGCGTAAGTTACAGTGCTTGAAAAAAAGGGCTTGAAAGTTAAGATTGTTCAAATCTCGATTTATTAAAATTTTCAAATGAGACACATGAATGCATTTAGGATGTGTGACTCGCCGAGGAATATGAAATAATTAAATCGAGCATGAGACAAGATTTTCATTTTTGACATTCGATAACTTTGAAAACAACGAAAATAAAATAGCACATTTGACATGCATAAACCTTTTGATGGAAAGCATGCTAGCAGAACATTTTATTTTTTGAAAACTCAAGCCCAAACCACTCACAAGCTAAGCTTCGATTATCAAGATTAAATGTTAGTCCTTCGATGATCAACATTCCCGAGCAGTACAAGAACGTCACATTGCTCGACTAGAGCAAAATGAAACGTAACGAGATGTTTCCAGTGTTGTTGCTTTCCTCGGCATGCACGAAACGTCCATTTGTCAACTTTCTCTAGACTGCCTAGGTAATTAATTGGCAAGAAATAATTTCTAAGTCGTCATCTTTCTTCATTCGTCCCATGAACCTCGGAAGAAATTACCAAGAAGTTCATCAGCTCGCAACTTTGAGAATCGTGTAAAAGTTGTTGTGTAACAAGGGCTGCAGTCACACGAGAAGCTTTGTAAAACTGGTTCCTTCCAGGGCGCTGTTTTGGAAGGCTCGAAAAGAGTGCAAGTGATTGCGTGGAGTCCTGAACATGGAAAGCTCTTTAGCCTCTCGGGAGTTAGCCCTCGTCAGCTCTGGGATACAGTGCGCATTATCAGCTCATCCAGGCTTTGAGACAGTCTGATCTCTCACGCTTTGTGCTGTGGTAACTGAGGCCTGATCCCAACCCGATTTCTGGAATTGAGTTCATTTTAGGCAGCTCATCAGAAGCGTCGATCAAACGAAAGGAAGTTTCAGAAGGGGCTTTTTCTCCTCAGAATTTCACTGGAATCGTCAACGAGGGCAAATTAAATTAATTATACTCATCTACTAATGAACTTAAACATACATTAAATTAGATGTCAGTTTAAGCCTCCCTAACCGCTAAAAAAAGCTTTACGATGAGGGGAAGGAGGAAAGCACCATTTGGTATAGAAATAAGGGAACGCGGAATCTATGCAGATGGGGCATAGAAACAGTTAGTTGAGAAAGAAGCTCATGAAACAAGATAAAAGTTGAAGAAGAAAGTAGTGGGTGCTGAAGAACAAGACAGCAGTGAACTGAAAAAAGGTAGTCTTTAACATAGCAAAAACCATTTTTATTTCAACAAAAAGAAGGCCTACCTAACTCTCAGCTCGGGCTCTCACACATTTTTCCCAGGAAGTACTAATTCCTATAGATATAATAGTTGTCTCCCCCTGAGAATGAAAGTTTAGAAGAAAATATACCAGGTAAAGAAAAATGCAATGGAAACTGAACAAATGAACATCTGTGAATGGAAAAACATGGCCCGTAACAAAAGAAACTGAAAAATATTTTATTTCAGCGAAAGAAAAGCATACCTTCCTACAGCTCGAGACCTTACACTTTCCTCCAGGGACATATACACGAAATCACCCAACGAGAAGTTACTTACATTTAATAGGACGACTTATGGATGGCCTTTCAGCAATATTCACCTACGGCACGTCAGGATTTCGTTAATCAGCGCGGATCAAAATAGACTGGAATGCCGTACGTTTGGGATCTGTTGCTAAATCTCCTAAGAAGGGGCTCGTTTCACCCTGCCGAGGCCCTTTTATATGCTTTCTATACCCGTTCAAAGGCAGAACATTAAGGAAAATTAATGGTTGGGGAATAAAATGAGAGCTTGAACCGTTACGTGAATAATGATGATTACCCTGCATGACGACTTCCCAGGGCTACTAAAATTTTACCATACACCTACCACGTCATCCGAGTTGTTGCCGATGCTATACACGACATAAAAACATCAATCTGAAAATAAAGCACATTTCCGCAGAATTTTCGCTGGTTTGTCGAACGATTTCTAGAGAACTTCAAAATGAAATGACATTGAAAGCCATACCGCCAAAGTTTTGTTATCAGCTCTCCATTTTACTGCCATCCAGAAGCATAATAGACGACTGCCGACTCAAGCACGGAAGAATATCTTTTCTTTCTTCAAAGATAAGTTTCATGAGGACTGACGTTCGACAGTGAAGTCTATAAACTACGTCAAAATAAACAGATAAGATTAACAACCATAGCACAGAGGTTCCAGGAATATCCGGAAATTTTCATTCATTAGCTTTTGCCAATAAAAAGCATCAAAACGACTGGTTTTTCTACTCTTTAGAGCACTCAATAGTCAAAGAAAGGCTGAGCTCTCTAAGAGGTACAGGACCAAAGCACTTTCTGTGCTCATAAAACTACCCTGAACGTCTCGAGCAATTCTACAGAGGTAATTAAGTCCGCTAGAATACCCAAAGCACTTCAAAGAGAGGGAACAATGTGAAAGCAACTTCAATAGTCAATTGTTTTGAGGTTTATTATTCAAAATAGTCAATTAGGGGATCAATTAAAAGAAGCGGATGATGTTATCGTCTGCCAGGACAGAGCAGTAACGCCATTACTTCCGCATCAGTGACTCGTCCAGCGACCACACACTGGATCCGTCGCAGGGGGTCTCGCTCCCGCCTCGCTGGTAATTCATGCCGCCGCCTGCTCTTCCAGGCCGGGCTGCTCTGCATCTTTTGTGGCGTTCTTACTTCCACGTGCCCTTCCAGATGCTACCATCTTAGGTACATTTCGTGGCGTTCTTACTTCCACGTGCCTTTCCAGACGTACTATCTTAGGCTTCTTTCGTAGCGTTCTTACTTCCACGTGCCTTTCTAAGCCGAGCTACAGCAGCATCTGGCTCGTTCCCTTGGTATTCCTACTTCTATGTGCCCATCCTGGCGAATCTACATCATTGCCTGTGGCTGATAACATTCTCCTATCAATTCTTCAACTCTTTTTCGCACTACTTTGGCCAATATCCGTACAATCTAACTGAAGGTTAACAAACAACGAAGTCTACAATTCAATCCATCTACTACTGAAATTGTAATATCACCCCTGAAAAACGAATAAAATTTTACTCTGCCTGTTGACATTGATGGAAAAATAACACAAGTGAAGCTCCTGTAAGAAATAATCCATAGGAACAATTCGGCGGCGTGAAATGAATATTTAATGATCGTAAACATCAGCAATCCGATACCATGCCTCGCCCTCCTGCATTCATGGGACACTGCTTCTCTGTGTAATATGCCATTCAAGGCTCCTAAAGATTTATTCGCCGATCTCTGTTCAAAGCCCAAAGCCAAGTTATTCTGTGGCGTCGACCTTCTACCATTGCAAAATGAGGAGGTTAGAATTACGGAAGACACGTTGGGCAAGGTATGAAATTTCAATAACAATAGTGTCACCGAATGATCGAAACTGCTTCAGTCAGTATTTGAAGGTAAATGTAAAGTAGGATAAAAACCGCGAATCTAAAAGGGGATACGACGCCATAATAAAACAAAATTACCCACCAGAACAAGGAATCAGAGCTCGAGACCGTCGGCACGAGCGTTTTTGCAGGTTTCAAGAAAATAGCAGAAACTCGGAAATCGAAGACACACACAGACAGACAGACGGACGCAGCGAGAGCGCGTTGACAAGCTCATCTGCAAATAGAAGGCTCGCCACAAAGTTCTCGAGTGGCCTCCGACTCGAACCATGGCTTGACCACAAACCTCTTTCCAAACTTCTCGCATATTTGCGAGGGCGACCAACTCCTAGACAATGGGGCTCTGCCCAGGCCAGCGCCTGATTGATCAGACCGAAATCGAGCTTCGTCTGATGGCACACAACGAAACTTGCTATGTCACAAGCACTCTTTTCCCGCTAGCAAGTCGGCATTGGTGCGCAGAACAGCTTGATACAAAGACGCTGAAGGAAAGGACGAGATTGTCGGAGTACTACTCGCTACAGTGAATTGATTGATTATAAGAAAGTTTAGCCTCCTATTTACCACGACAAAGATGTTCAAAGAGAGGAAAGCTGAAGGCACCATTCAGTATGGAGTTTAGGGAAAGCGGAATCTGTGCACAAGGGGCATAGAAACAGTAAGCTAAGAAAGAAGTTCATGAAACGAAATTAAAGTTGAAGAAGAAAGTAGTAGGTACTGAAGAACAGGATAGCAGTGGACCAAAATAAGATGGTCCGTAACAAAAAAAACTATTATATTTCAACAAAAAGAAGGCCTGCCTAACTTTTAGCTCAGAACCTCACACAATCTCTACGGTAAATGAAGATGTAGCATCCTAGCTCGGAATCTATGATCGTATGCAATATTAGGAAGACTAATGTTCGATTAGGTTATTTGAGTTCTTAAAAATGTCTCGAGCTGAATTATTCCGGTCTTCAGGTCTACGAAAATTGTGAAATTGCTTCTTTGTTCCGACATTTGTACAATTATTCTAAGCCTCAAGTGAGGTATCAAGATTTCGTACTTTGTCATTAGATGGTAGCAAGAGATTTCGTTTCTAATCGTTGCAACAAGCAAATATGAGTTTGTGTGTTGTGCACAACGGCATTTCCCTGTTTCTGTGAAGTTATATAATGTAAAGTTGAAGTCTTCATTGATCAGAGCGAGCTCTTAGTTTTTCCAAAGGCTAATTTTGGGCTATGAACGCAACATCGCTTGTGATGCTCATGCCAATTGTCGCCGTTTGAAGAAAATAAGAAGCACCAAGTGAGCAAGCCACATCATTGTGACGCGAACTAGATTGAAAGTATTCCGAAGGAAGCAAATTCTTGAGAGTCGAATGCTTTTTCTCGAAAGGAAATTTTAGCATTCCCTTAACACAATGCCTTGCTTATCAGGTGACCCTCAGTGATCACGGAGGGAACTTCCATAATGTGGGCGACTCACCGTTGTTCACACACTGCATTCTTATTTACACTTAGCTAAACCCGGATGATAGCACTTTTAATCTAATTTGTTCTCCATTAGAAAGTTGAATGTAAGAATTTAAAGTAATTGGAGTTGAATCTTAATTTTCAGTTTAACTCACCGCAGTTAACGTGTTTATTTACAATCCACTCCTACGCAACCAAGTTGCAAGTTAATCTTTTTACACGTTTATTTATTTATTCAGCACGTGTGCGTCCAGCGGTCTCATTTTAAGTTAGAATTAAGTTGCTGAGTTTAAAAAATGACTTTATTGCTCGAAAAAAATTGTACTTATCCTCAGAAGTGTGAAAATGTAGAAGCATGATATTTTAACTTATATGCTTAAATCTCTCCTAAAAATATGTTAAAATAATTGAAATGCAGTTCATTCACACCGATACAAAAATGAGCAATTCACTTTGTGGTACTCCTATGCCCCGATAGGCAGTCAACGTTTTAACAGGAGTAGGCGCATAGACATAGACCATGAACAGTTTCCAGTAGATAAACACCGTTAAATGTGACCATGATGTGAGTAGTATGTACGGATTGAGTAATATAAAACCGATGACCATTTTTCTAGTCCAAGCATTGGTACATGCATGCATTTTGCATTGGATTGCAGAGGGTTAGTAGCAAATAGTTAACTATTTCACATCGCTGATAAATTTATTTGCTCATGAATAGGTTGGACTTTTTATCATAAGTTAATTCAAGCTTCCCTAAGAAAGAAAAATGCGTTCCCAAGAGAAGGAAGACGAAGACACCAATTAGTATGAACTATTGAAGAGGGAAACCTGTTCACAAGGTGTGCTTCCAGCAGGAATCCCTCTACACACAAGTAGCAATTTGGAAAGGAAGTGGGGGAACAAATAAAGAAGAAATAGCAAAGACGGCATGAACATTTAAAAAATGCAACGTGGGCACGAAAGAGAGAACTCTAAAAGGCCTATCCTATGGTAGAGAAAACAAGGTAGTCATTTCTATGGGTGAAAAAACACCTCATGTTCGGCTAGCCAATGGAACGGCTTCATTTCAAACAAAATTTATGACGTCACCATTGCAATATGTCGTTAGGCCAATAGCGGTGCCTGATTTGGGGGTAGCAGTGCTACCAGATGCAATATGAGCACTGCTATTGGTTTGTTGCCGTGACGTCAACACTGCCACAAGGTCGACGGCAAAAAGACTGGTTTGACACTACCTTGCTTCTTTTACCGTGGATAGACCTCAAAGTTGTTGAAGCATCAGCAGTGCTTTAGAAAAACGAAACATTATGTTTTATGATAAAAATGAATGCATCAATAGCAGATCATCCGTGCAAGACCATGCATGCCGATCACATTGAATTTAACATTTCTAAACGCGTGATATGAATCAACGATGTTTGCAACAGTCACATCAATCTATACTATAATAAGAGCCGCGTCCGTCCGTCTCTCTGTCAGTCCGAAGCCTCCCGAAAGTGTGTGTGATGAGCGTATCTGTGATACGGGCCGTGTGCACTCGGCCTCATCAACTCTCGAGAGATTGAATTTTTTTGTTTTATAACCTTTCTTTCACTTCGCCTTTTATTTCATTTCAAATAAAGGGGGGCGGACTACATGATAAATTAATTTTTCGTAGTGATGATAATTATGATAACTATTATACACAGCCCGTCAAAAATGACGGGATTCAATATGTTCTTCATAAATCCTCCGGATGATTATGCCAAACAAATATATCCATCCTAATAGTACCATCCATTAGAATATTCTTGTACTTGTGCACTGGTGTCACTCGTATCACAGATACGGTCATTAGGCATCCTTCAAATCAAATTAGCTGTTTCTTAATTAACGAATGAATAAACACAAAAAGGGTATTATTATAGCTAAGATAACTATCGCATCAAGGGGTGTTGACAAAATCAAGTCACATCAAGCATCGAGAATTAAAAATGAAAAAGGAAGGATTTCCTTAAGGAGGAGAATTGAACTTTACAGATCACAGACACTACGACAATTCTGATGGTGCGCTCTGGGTCTCCAAGGTACGCCAACTAAGGTGGTCAACTTGAGTTTCTTATGATGTGAGTGACGGTTTAATTTCAACAGAATTTTCCAACATATTTCCAAGATCCGAGAATCACTAAACAATTGATTCACAATCAATTAGTTTTAGCCTCCCTTTACCACAACAAAAATGTTAAAAGAGTCGAAGGATGATAGCACCATTTAGTATAGAGTTAAGGGAACGTAGAATCGATGCACAAAGGGTGTTCCCGCAAAGGATCCCAAGCTCATAGAAACAGTAAGATAAGAAGGAAGGTTATGAAACAGGATAAAAGTTGAAGAAGAAAGTAGTAGGTGCTGAAAAACAGGAGAGCAGTGAACCGAAAAAGATGGTCCTTAAAACAAAACAAAAAACATTTCATTTCAACAAAAAGAAGGCCTATCTACTCTCAGCTCGGACCCTCACATTTTCCCCTTGGGAGTGTTAATTCCCATAGATACAATAGTTGCGTCCCCTGAGGGGAGAATCACTATACAAGGATTCCCGTCTGCGTATCTATGATACACGGGGTAAAGAATTCATTTAGTTGCTTCCGGATACAATAATTATTGCTTTTCTGGCGCTTACTTTGAGCATTGAACAATACGAACACCATCTCCGAACGAAACGAACGCTTAAACGTGCTGCATTCTCTGAATTTCACACTTATCAGGAAGGGCACTTCTGTATCTTTCCGCGAAAGACGTGGAAACCGTTGAAAATGAGATCGTTTTCCTAGGCAGATGTTCCCGAACAACGATTGCAAACGTATCGGTAGACGACTTATCAATATTTCATATCTTTATGGCAGCAATTATGTCAAAAATATATGAGGAAAGTGTGTGGTAAATCAACCAATATCAGAAATAAGGTGCGACTTTAAGTAGGTCAGACAGATGCCATTGTTACTTCATTATTTATGCTTGATTTGCAAGCTATTGAACAAGGAGATGCGAATGGAGAAAATTGAATTGGCGGGTGTCGAAGAAAAGCGTGTCCTCTTATTCTGATTTTTAATTATATCTTGTATCTATGATATGTAAAGAAATAGAAAAATTATAGGAGCGTGAATAAAAGCTGAAAAAATCAGAATGAAAGTGTTGTAATCCTGTTTATCCTTACTACCATTATCAATATTATTATAGACATAAAAGGCCAGTAGACCCGTTTTTCGTGACACCCTCTATTTCAGTAGCGATAACGGTACTCGTTTCCGGATGGAGTTGATAAATACTGCGGTTTTACAATCGTATGTTTACGGTCTTTTACATCCGTTGCTTTGTTCTTGGGCAGCTCTTCAACTACTCTATCTTAAGTCACGGTAGAAGAAACAAGGTAGGTTCAAACCAGTTGTTTTTGTTGACGGTGTGGTTTTGCTGACGTCACGGCAACGAACCAATGGCAGCGCTCATATTGCATCTGGTAGCACTGCTACCCCCAAATCTGGCTCCACTATTGGCCCAACTATACGGCGTTTTGGTAACGTCATAAAGTTTGTTTGAATTGAAGCCTTTCTATTGGCTAGCCGAACAAGGGGAGGTGTATCTCCCCCATAGAAATGACTCTACCTTGTTTCCTGTAGTGGTGCACAGCTTGTGGTGTATGTGTGTGTCTATATTTTATGTGAAAACTTTTCAAGTTTCGTAGTTGTAGTTAACGGTTTTCTGCTTCGCTTGAAGTGAGTCGAAACTCACAGCCAGGATAGATACTAGAGTGTACCAATAATTACTTTCGTGACTTCTTCTGCTGCGCGTTTCAGAAGGAGAGCGTATTTTGAAATTGTCCTGATATCATCAACTTTATGAAAATAATTATTAACTATTGTATTGTATCATAAATACACGAACGTTGGTTCGAATTCCACTAGTCTGAAAGAATACCTCAAACTGCTATAACTTTAATCTAGATTAGATTATTAGTTAGTTTAAGCCTCCCTATTTGCCACGAAGGCGATCCAAAGAGAGGAAGGCACCATTTAGTGTGAAGTTAAGGGAACGCGGAATCTAGGCAGAAAGGGCGCAGAAACAGTAAGTTGAGAGAGAAGACTAGATTATAGGTTAGTTTAAGCCTCCCTAACTGCTACAAAACAGAGCGTTTCGAAGAGAGGAAGGAGGAAGGCACCATTCAGTATGGATATTAGGGAATGCGGAATCTATGCAGAAGAGGCATAGAAACAATAAGCTGGGAAAGAAGTTCATGAAACAAGAATAAAGTTGAAGAAGAAAGTAGGTGCTGAAAAACAAGACAGCAGTGAGCCGAAAAAAAGCTGGTCCTTAACATCACAAAAAATTCTATTTCAACAAAAAGAAGACCTACCTAATTCTCAGCTCGGGCCCTTACATCTTCCCTCTGGGAGCGCTAGTTCCCACAGATACAATAGTTGTATCCCCGTGAGGGGACAGAAACAGAGTAACCGTCACGAAATATAATTCCAAGGAAAAATTAATTTAACTCTACAAAATCAGTTAATAAGATTGATGAAGAAGAAAACGATACGATGATTACACGAATAATTTATCAGGAGTTTTGCAATTTACCAAGCGGTGCTTTCATAGTTTTAACTTGGTGGGGAAAACGCTTCTTTGAACAAAAGAGCGAGGGCGGTCAGAAGTGCATGGTATCAAAATTTTAATTTTATCTCCTATTTTAGCACACATGCTTCTAACTTTTAAAATCCAATTTGTTGACATGCCTCTCGTGTATCAACTTTTTTTCAGTAAATGGGTCATTTTCTTTCTTTTCTTTTTTCCTAATTTCAATAGCAAAAAACCCAACATGTTTAAAAGGATCTCGTATTCTTAAAGCAGCTCTGTGAAATGGGAAAATTTTGTGTTTATTTCAATTATTTCGTTTTAAGGAGCTTTTTTTACCATATCACACGACAGTACTGCAACTAGTAATTGACAAAATCACACCGTCAATGCTATTTTCATTCCCTCAATATACTTCTAGAAAAAATGTTTACAAGATGAAACTTAAGAGAGAAAAGTGAGAATCATTTTTTCGATTTGTATTTATCAGCGCTCATAAAGGGCTATCTTTCATGAACATCTTTCAGCTTCAAAAAGATAGTTAAAATACAGATTAGAGTTGTGTTCCCAAAAGCAGCTTCACCTAAATTGATATGAAATACACCAAAAAATTAGCTCCATGTAATTTTGGTGCCATCAACA
The DNA here is from genome assembly GCA_014220935.1 of Platorchestia sp. MABIK. NCBI lineage: Eukaryota > Metazoa > Arthropoda > Malacostraca > Amphipoda > Talitridae > Platorchestia > Platorchestia sp. MABIK. Next base: position 45,874 of record JACJUY010001784.1, read on the forward strand.
CAAAATTAGCTCCATGTAATATTGGTGCCATCAACACAAAATTAGCTCCATGTAATATTGGTGCCATCAACACAAAATTAGCTCCATGTAATTTTGGTGCCATCAACACAAAATTAGCTCCATGTAATATTGGCGCCATCAACACAAAATTAGCTCCATGTAACATTGGTGCTATCAACACAAAATTAGCTCCATGTAATATTGGTGCCATCAACACAAAATTAGCTGCATGTAATATTGGGGTCATCAACACAAAATTAGCTTCATGTAATATTGGTGCCATCAACACAAAATTAGCTCCATGTAATATTGGTGCCATCAACACAAAATTAGCTCCATGTAACATTGGTGCTATCGACACAAAATTAGCTCCATGTAATATTGGTGCCATCAACACAAAATTAGCTCCATGTAATATTGGTGCCATCAACACAAAATTAGCTCCATGTAATATTGGGGTCATCAACACAAAATTAGCTCCATGTAATATTGGTGCCATCAACACCAAAAATAAGTTCAGGTTGAACGAACTCGATGCTGTGGTGGTGACAAGCATGTGAGTAAATAGAAGGCTTGCCGCACAGATCCTGTTTTAAAAATTCTTCGAGCAGACGTTTGAAATTCTTGCGCTACCAGCGAAACTCAACTTCCCGCGCCACCCAAACCCTCAGATCGCTGCGAAAATGAAACTCTTCCTTTAACAGAAACGTAACTCAAAAAGCTCCTGTACAAAGAACAAGTGAATTTCCAAAATCCCTGGGCACCTAACGAACTCTAACAGCAACCAAGCAGCAGCAACATCAGCATCACCTTCAGCAACAGCACCACCACCACATTCCAAGACTGGAGAGCCACCGTCGGATAATTATTGGTTGCGGGCACACCAAAAAAAAAAGTCCGAGCAGTAACAGCAGCAGCAGCAGCCGCAGCGACGCAACAGCAAGAGCGAGAGGCAATTCGAAGCGTTCTCCGGCCTCTAGACCAGGTAAAGACTTACTTCATCTTGCATCGCAGCATAGAAACACACAGGTTCAATTTTAATCAAACACTGTTTTGTTTGTGTAATGAACGCAAAATGATATTCAAACTGAATTGTATTTCACGGTTAGATGATTCAAAATTATTTCAAATAAATCCTTGTTTATTTTTTCGTTGTACACAGTTGTAAAAAGTCTATGCTATCGACATCTCAATCGTTAGTATTTTTGAAACTCAAATGCTTGCCAGACACGATTGTCCCCCATCAAATGACCGACAGACATGATTGTCCCCCTTCAAATGCCCGACAGACATGATTGTCCCCCATCAAATGCCTGGCAGACAAGATTGTCCCCCATCAAATGACCGACAGACAAGATTGTCCCCCATCAAATGACCGACAGACATGATTGTCCCCCTTCAAATGCCCGACAGACATGATTGTCCCCCTTCAAATGCCCGACAGACATGATTGTCCCCCTTCAAATGCCCGACAGACAAGATTGTCCCCCATCAAATGCCTGGCAGACAAGATTGTCCCCCATCAAATGACTGGCAGACATGATTGTCCCCCATCAAATGACTGGCAGACATGATTGTCCCCCATCAAATGACTGGCACACATGATTGTCTGGTATCAAGAAATTAATTGTCTCTAATTTATACAATGTTCAGAAGGCAAAGGCAAATGAGATGTCAAGATGTTTTAAATACGCAAATCAAATAAGTCGCACGTATCTCGATGATCATCATAAAAAATCAAACGTTTCATGAAAAGTTCTTTCACTGCAACTTCAATGAAAAAATCCATTGAAAATTAGACGGGCACACAGACCTTTAATTTTTGAACAATTTAATTTCAAGTTTATATTTACGACTGAAATTTCATTTCGACGAATGCGGAGAGAAAACTCGTTTCCACAGTTTTACAAATTATAGAGACTCGAAATCTTCCACCAAATTTTAATGGCGAAAAGGGGGTTTCAGGATCAAAATGATTGAAAAAATTACAGGATCTGAGCCAGCCTGTGATAGCAACTCTACAGCACGAGTTCATTGCTTGATATTGGCAAAGGTTTCCATGTTAGAAAAGAGTTGCATCGGGCTCACGCGATCACATACTGCATATCTTATTAGAAAGCAGAGTTGAAGGAAATCACAACTCGCATCTTAGCGAACGAAGTTCACAGTCGAGCCAAGTCTATGCAATTGCAATCTTGAAATTACAAGCAAAACTGCAAAATTGCACGACGCTCCACCGGGACTTGAACGCCTTTAAATTCTTCTGATCATCTGAGATGGGGACGGGGAAAATTTTCTTGCTGAACATTGGGAACAAACTTTAATTAGGGAGGGAAAACTATTTTTGAACCTCAAGAGGTATGTTCCCATGTCTTTCAAAAAATAAATAGGCGACATAGATTTTACATATCATTAAAAGACACGTGACGCGCCGTTAAAATATCCAACGAGCTCGCTAATTATCAATCGAAATAATTTTCAAATCATTCGAAGCCCTTTTCGAAGCGTTATCGTTTCAACTCAGAGAACGTCAGTAACCGTAATTTTAACATAAGACCCAGCTTCGCTTCATGCATGGAACACACGCCGGATAGCAAGAATGTCTTATTCGGAAAATTTTTCGGAGCAAACGCAATAAATTGTCCTTGTAGTCACAATTCCCTTTTATCCATCATATAGAGATCCCGGCTTGAGACTTGAAAACAGTTATTATGATGAAACTCATAATTCATTGTTCATAATTCAGCGCACCAAAATGTCATCGACACGCTGAACACGAAGTTAATGATGGATTACGAAGCAATTTTTGCTCAAGAACTTCGCCGCGCTCCGTGGGCTGCATGGTCGCCAGAGCGGCAGCCGTCGGCGGAGACTTCGGGTGGAAATAAAATCTGATGAGCACTCGGGATAGAATCTCCTTATTTCTATTGAGATTAGAGCAAGCATTCAGAGGCCAGCTAGATTAGATTATTTGTTGGTTTAATTCAGCCTCCCTAACCGCTAAAAATAAGAGCGTTTCGAAGAGATAAAATAGGAAGGTATCATTTAGTATGGAGATAAGGGAACGCGAATCTATGCAGGAGAGGCATAGAAACAGAAAGTTGAGATAGAAGTTCATAAAGCAAGATAAAAGTTGAAGAAGAAAGTAGTAGGTGCTGAAAAACAGGACTACAATGAACCGAAAAAAAGGCGGTCCTTTACATAAATTAGATTACAGAATAGTTTAAGCCTCCCTAACACCTACAAAAAAGCGTATCGAAGAGAGAAAGGAGGAAGGCACCATTTAGTATGGATATTTGGGAATGCGGAATCTATGCAGAAGGGGCATAGAAACAGTAAGTTGGGAAAGAAGTTTATAAAACCAGATAAAAGTTGAAGAAGAAAGTAGTAGGTGCTGAAAAACAGGACAGCAGTGAACCGAAAAAAGGTGGTCCTTAACCCAAAGAAATATTTTATTTCAACAAAAGAAGGCCTACCTAACTCTCAGCTCGGGCCCTCACACATTTTCCCCCTGGGAGCGCTAATTCCCATAGATACAATAGTTGCATCCTCCTGAGAGGGATATCGAATCCTATTTTTCTTACAGTTTAAACGAATAAATCGCGATGGAAATTTCGTATGGGAGAATTAATTTTGTGTTTTCGGGAGCATGCATGAAGGTAGCTCATTTATTATCAGGGTAAAGATCATTCTGGAAGCCGATTTACTGATGTAAAGTATTTCTTGAATGGTCACCACCATTCTCTAGCTTCATGGGTGAGAAAAATTGACGTAGTCATTTGCTGAACAATCAAAAACTAGCGAAGTTGATATTTAAATGGAGGGAAATTTCTCATCGATCTAGTATTTCTAGATTCTAGTGATATTTCTAGATTCTAGAGATATTTCTAGATTCTAGATTCTATTTTTAGGGAATTATTTCTAGATTCTATTTCTAGGGAATTGTTTCTAGATTCTATTTCTAGGGAATTATTTCTAGATTCTATTTCTGGGGAATTATTTCTAGATTCTATTTCTAGGGAATTATTTCTAGATTCTATTTCTGGGGAATTATTTCTAGATTCTATTTCTAGAGAATTATTTCTAGATTCTAGGGAAATAGGGAAATACGGCTAAGCCTTATTTAAATGACGTGTTATTAGATTCAAATGAGACGTGGCTCATCTATGGAAAGGGATTTCCCACCAGCTGTGTCAGTACCCAATGGTTATATCTATGTAAACTACGTTTAAAATTTATTCATCAGAGCACAAAGTGGGGCAAGTGCCCAGCATTGCAGTTCTTCAACAATGAAGTCGCTAAAATATTTGAGATGAATATTTTTGAAATTTTTTCAACATCCCCCTGAGGCTTAAACAAAGACTATGGCTGACTACAAACTTTCTCATCAGAAAAATTTCAAAATTCTTAACCTTTTTCAATCATATGTTCACAAGCCTGTTTTTTGAGTAAAAATTAAAAAATAAATCGTAGGTATTTATTACAAATTGTAATTTGTTCAGCTTCAAAAAATGTCTCGCCCGAACATTAAAATACACCTTACTTCATCTAGCAAAGGATTGCAGGATAATTTTCGTGCAGAAAATAAAAGGAGCGTAACAAAATGCCCAAGCCGAAGGGATATTCGCCTAAAACCCTACCAAGTACCATGGGAATTCAAAGAGAAAAGTTCCGTCCCGTGAGCTTATATTGGGATAGCATGGAATCAATAATTTCATAATTCAAATAAATACCATAATTCAAGTAGATTGGACCCCACACCGCTACGAGAAAATCTGAAGCTAATAAGAGCGGTTTAACATGGGAGAAACTGAACGTCTTCAAGAAAACACACGTTTCTTTCAGGTCATTATTCATCATCGAGAAAACACATTCCTATAGCAAAAGATGTTTCTTCTAATTTATTATTCACCATTAATACCTCTACTATACACCAGGAATCTGACAAGAAAAATCTATGTTGAAACAATAGGCCTTGAAGTGGGCGGGGCAAGAAGAAACGAAGATGAATCTACTAACCCACTCAAGAGTTCAGCCCTATCTACTTTCTCGCGCTGATGAAGTGTGCGAGTCCATTAGGGATCTAATTCGAATGTTTGAGGGCGAGCTCAGCGACAACTCTAAATGATCTCCAATGAAAGCAATTCCGCTACGTACGGTAGATCGTGGTTCCCGCAACATACATGTCACGTAATCAATCAAGGCTCAATATCCTCCATTAGAATTCCATGATGACAACTTTCTCGGTCCACTTTCCGTCTGAAGAACGTCCTAATTACTCCATTTGTTCTTGGAAATTCGATTAATCAAATACTTCATGGCTATAAATTAGGTCATCAACTTCCTTCAAACTCACTTGCACGAAGAATCCTCACACACGCACAAACGCACGCACGCACTTGCGGGACGAAAAAAATTTCACACACCACTGCAGATTATTCCGAGCGCCGGAGCGAAGAATTTTATGAACATATATAACATTTTACTCGTCGTACAACACTTGCTATAGGCACTCTACCCTCTCAACAACTAAAACCTTGGCATTCAAACGAGAAAATGTATTTTAGCTTTGGATGTAACACCTAAACCATGATTATTAAATATTTCAACAATATTAAATATCGGGAAATAAACCATGATTATTAAATATTTCAACAATATTAAATATCGGGAAATAAACCATGATTATGCATGATACAAACCTCGGCAAACACACTAATCAACGAAGGTATTTGATAGAAACGGTGGACAGCATTGAAAAAGCTTTAAATGAGCGAAATTTTTTAGGACTTGTAACAGTTTGAACTTACATTTAACCCCAAAGCAAAGGATTAAATCGTAACGAGTGCCGATTTTGTATGCTTAATCCTCCGTAACATAAAATAAAACTGAACTTTCACTTCGATGCTCAGCTTGGAAACATTTATGAATTCCACTGGAATTTAAATAAGGTAAAGAAATCAATTTGAAAAACGTCCTTTATAAACGGCCTTTGACATCATTGAAGACCTGCAAAGAGCAGTTTTATTAAGGGAACAGTAGTAATACTAGATTATATAATAATCTAATACTATAGTATTATCAGAACATTGTACTAATACAAGTACTAGCAATACCATAGTACATAGTATTAATAATACCATGGCATTTTTAGATTATTAAGTCTGCTTTGGATCAGAATCTTTTCTTGTACAAAATTTTTATTGCTGAAAGTGCGAACTGCTCGAGATATCCGGCATAAGTGAAGCACTTCTCACAGCCAGCAAGATTTCAATAAATTAGAGCAGCGATATTCTTTCGATATGAGATCCTGTGCGAGACCTTGAGTGCTTCTTGATCCCACGAACCGCGTCCCACTCCTCTCTGCTTTCTTTATTTAAAGAAAATTTTTCTTTAAATAAAGAAATAAATTTAATTTTCTTTACTTTAAAATTATTTTAACCTTACCAGACCTGAGGCCCCTAACTTTTAATAAACAGCACGAGGTTAACTCAAACGTATGGAGCAGAAATTTGCTACAGCCAACCGTCGGGTTTGACAACTGTTTGTTGGTTATTTTTAGTTTGTGAAGTATTTTTTCACGTACTAGGCCAAGTACCGAAAATTTGGTACAACTTTATAGTGGCAGATTTGAAAATTACCTAAAAATCTGTACAGCGTCTAGTAAGGTTAAGACGTGCCATCAATACAGAATACGTTACGATGAAGAGTCAGAAAGTTAAATGGGGAAATTCTGCTGCACGTGAGAGGTTCTCATTCTCCTAAGTTTAGGATTCATGCGAAGAAGAAACGGCAGCGAACGAATATCAAAGACGAATGGTTTTAACATGTACTGAAAGCCACAGCCTGTGTATTTTAGCGTCAAGGCTTACCGTATTTATTATGAATTTTGTTTAAAATAGCCTAAATGACACAATCAAGCTTACCGTATTTATTATGAATTTTATTAATAATAGCCTAAATGACACAATCCCGCTTCACTCTCCGAATGGCCGATGTGAAGTCATTTTGTGTTGAATTTAACAGATTTTTATGCTATGTATCCCACAATATCTGATTAAGATTATCAGATAGCTTGAACCTCCCTAACCACAACAAAAATGTAATCGTAGAGGAAAGAGAAGAGCACCGTTTAGTATGGAGTTACAGGTAACGTGGAATTTATGCAAAAGGTTTGTCACCATACTCTTAGCATTGAAGATTTTCTTTTCCAATTTTTAAACCTTTCGAAACTGTTCTAGTTCAACACGTGTTAAAATACGAAGATAATCACTTATCATCTTCACTCAGAAAACACTCAATTGTTAAAATTCTAAATCAGTATCTATAAACGCAACGTTTCGATGTTACTAACATCATCATCAGGCTGCAAAATACAAAAGAAACACTTAGTCACATTGGTAAAAACTATGTCAATACAAAACTTAAACTACATCAGACTGGATAAAAATAGGTAATCACATAGCGAGATGACTAGATAGGGCGAATTTTGTACAAGACTGAAACTTATAGCTGACTAGTTATTATTGCACGCTAGATATTCACATGTTATCGGCACCAGAGATAGAGGCAAAATGGACGAACGGGGTTACAGACGTCTAAGTCTGTAATCTCTGCCTCTATCCTCTATCTCTGGTGCCGATAACATGTGAATATCTAGCGTGCAATAAAAACTAGTCGCATTGAAGATTATTAAAAAAAAGGAGCTAGCTGGAAAAATATGGATCAGAATATGAAAGAAAAGCTTTTCTATACATCAACGAAAGGTGGGAATGCCTAAACATAAGATCAGGACGAATCGTAAATAAAAACACCAAAGTTGCTACTCTCAAAGTCAACATTGCTAAAATTATTCATTGCTGTTAAAAGGTAAACGTTTCGAGCACCAGGCTCATCATCAGTACAAGTGAGTATGTAAAGGACAAAAAAGATGAATAGATAAAAATATACGGGAAATAAACACAGAATTAAAGAAATGCTACTACTAAAATCAAGGGGAAACTATGTACAAAGGGTGGGCAGTATCGGTTTCATTAAGAGGCGGCCTAAGTTTAAAATTGTATAAGGACTCTAAAATTCTTAAATCATTCTGATGGTTGGCTCAAGCTAAAATGCTAAAATTACTGCACTGCACGCTGGAGCCACACTGTTCACTATGGAGGCGAACCGAAGAATGAGGGGGATGGGCAAGAATCCCTCCAGTCCGGCTACTACGTCCAGCATGCTCCGCTACTCTGACGCCCAAAGTTCTGCAGGTCGAGCCTACATAACTAGATGCACATTGTGCACAACGATATTCATATACAAGAGAGCGTCGCATGCTGGAAGGTAATTTATCTTTGTAGTTGAAAAACGAACCTATAGTAAATTTGTAAGAATAATTTTGAAATCAACATCAGGTAAATATGAGTGAAAAATTTTGACAAGTTCTGTTCTCATTTGTTCAGATTTAGGCCCAAAGTATAAAAAAGGTAAGTATAATCTCTTTCTTGTACTATCGACGAGATTGACGGGTGAGGTATATTTGGAATTTAAAAACCGTTTAATCAAAGATTGAACTAAACAAACAGGAAAACCATTATTCTTGAAAAAATTACACAAAAAAGAGAATTCATTGTGAAGTAAATTGTAATTTGAACATATATTAAAGGCTCTATGCAACAGGGTTTTTATGCAATTAATTTTAAAAAGCTTAGGTGTGAAACTAAAAAAACTAGTACAGAGTCCCGTAAAAGTAGATTTTCGATACACAGAAGTCAAGAAAATTCCGTCGCGTTTAGTAATTAAGACATCTAGAAATGAAATCTTCTCATCGACCTCTGGTTCAACAGTGAACCTGATATTTCTATGTTTTGAATTCAAATATTCAAGAAATTGGGCAGAATGGGACGGGTCGTGAAAGAGCATAAAAGTGTCATCGATATATCTCTGATAAAATATAGGACTAAATTGAGGGGGGCACTCAGCCAACCATTTGGTCTCATGGTGGCACATGAAAATATTTGCAAAGGTAGGCCCGAGTGGCAAGCCCTTTGTACATAGTTTCCCCTTGATTTTAGTAGTAGCATTTTTTTAATTCTGTGTTTATTTCCCGTATTTTTTCATCTATTCATCTGTTTTGTCCTTTACAGACTTACTTGTACTGATGATGAGCCTGGTGCTCGAAACGTTTACCTCTTAAGATCAGGACTTCTTATTTTCCTCTTAGAAACTATAAACACGGTTTCTGTAATCTTTAACTGCTATGCCGTCATAAATGAGAAACATACAGCTGACTCTCTCTTTTTATTCGCGTGTGTGCAAAAAGCCTGAAGATTCAATATTGCAAATTTGCGAATGCCTTTCGTACGTTAACATTGCGAGGCGTTGCCAGTAAACGAACGTCAAATGAATTAAACATTTTCAGGAGTTCAAAATCAAATTTAGACCCACGTTACCCTTTAAAAGTTAAAGTGTTAAAAACGTGTTCCTATCCAGGGAAAATATCTGTAGATGCAGTATATAGACAACGTATAATGCTTAACCTCAACAGCAAACCTCAATTTGGCACCTTAATTTAATAATTTAAGCGAAAACATTTAGCGGTTTATAAAAGGGTTTCTTTGAGATAAACGAAGACATCATTTGCAGCCCTCGAGATTGCCCGAACAACACAAGAGCCGAAGCAAGTGAAAGGACGCTAAGCTGTGCCACAAATTGTGCATATCCACTCGTCGTAGCGAGCTAAAAACCAAAGAGCGGCCCAGCTTGCATGGCTAATGTCCCCACGAGGGCTTGCAAGCTCATCCCGTAAATTCGGGACGCCAAGTGCGAGGCAGTTGCCTGACTCAATTTTCTTTTAAAAAGTGTGTTATTTGTTCTAATAGCGAGGAAAAAGTTGCGAGTGTTTAGAAAGGGAGGGGGGCGATACCCCCCAAATAGGGTGCGAAGACCCGCGATGCCTGATAAGATGCACGGGAACATGCAACGCTGCGACCTATTCAGATAGCAACTCCCTCTCGCTCTTAGCCGAGAGCCCCTTCGCCACCACGGACGAACTTAAATTATTTTAAAGTTCGGTCAAGTTTTTTTGTAGTTCCAACACGTGAAACTGAACAAATTTCAATTCTCATGGCTCGAGTTTCTCTTTTTCGGTTCCATGGTAAGCTCACATGTACAAGTCGAGCTACTGCTGTCTTGAACGAATGCGCGCATACCGACCGGTGCGGCTGATCATGTGTCGCGAAACTGTGCAAATTCCAATACTAAAGAATCGTTTACCGCGGCCACTATGACGCGTTCGGTCGAAGAGATAAAAAATACATTTACCCCGAAGGTAATCCAACAATGAACAAAATATAAATAAGCAGTTCCTGCGAACCTGAAGCGCGAAGTCCTGCCTCAGATTGAACTGAAATTTACAATAACAGAAAATGAACCGAGAACTATCATTATCAAAAATTAGGTAAGAGTTATAATTATTAAAACTTTATTGTGAGTTACAGTTACGCAAAATTTTATTTTCACGAGCGATTTCAAACTGCTATGGAATTCTGGGCTAGTGTATTGATTAATGATATTTTTGTGCACATTTAAAATTTGGCAGAAATTTTTTTCAGAAAATCGAACTTAAAGATCAACTTATCTAAAGTTTTTGCTTCATTTCAAAACTATCGAGTGAATTTGTCACCCGCCGAAATTTAGGAACAAACTTTGGGTCACGATTTGATTGCATCTGAACTGGTTAAAATGGAAAATTTCCAAAAATAATTAACCGATCTATCCCAAAAGGGAAGCTGAAAAAAACTATTTTGTAAAAGAGACTGAATGCGTGAGATTTTGGAATAATTCAGTAAATTTGCCAATTTCACGGTGAGACTGACATCGAAAATCAGCAGAGAATTGAACTCATGAATTCAATCGTATGGAAATCGAAATCGCGTATCATCAACGTTGTAGCAACGTAAAACCAAGCCAAGTTATACGAGTAAAATAACTCAATTCATCCAAATGAGTTTCATAGTTTCAATTAACGAAAACTTATTAAAAATTCCCACTGCATTGAACGAATCAATTATGTCAGTCATGCTACAAAACACGCAACACAAGAACATAAAAATTGCACCTAGTTTCTCTGGCACCTATAAAGCGATGGCACGGGAAACGTATACCAATGTATACCAACTGAGTATTATCGCAATTATGCTCCACGTTTCTCTTGATAAAATCAATATTTAAGAGAACTTTCTAACGTCGAACACCTGAGAAACTATAATGACAACTGTGCAAGACTGCGTCTGAGTTGTAATTTCGAAAGAGCGTCGCAAAACGTGGCTAACTCTCGAGAGCGCGTTGAAATTCCCGTCTTTTGGAGGCGACGCAGACGTGGGCGACACCCAAAACTAGTGCTCGTGAAATCAAACTTGAAAATCTGATCAGTCGATCAAGCTCTAACAACGCAGAGCAACTTTAGAAGCCTACTGCTGATTATTTAATATATATTATTGTGAATTAATTGATTTATACGGTTTTGCTATAGCATGAATTATTTTCTTAGTAATGAATTCGGTGATTTAAGAGCGGTTTTACTGTAAAGTATTACTCCTAATCAACAATCCTCAGCGAAAGGGAAGAAGACCGACGTTCTACGAGATAACGTAGAACAGAATAGAAACAAAAAGTACCTGGAGAATACTTGCTAATAATCAAAATGGAATTCATCTGTCCTGTCAGAAATATGAAAAAAGGATGAAGGCTTCATTTTAACGGTCATAAACAAAGCTTTGCAATACAGCATTAAGAAAGAAAAAGGTTAATTAATGATACATAGTGAAAAAGCATTGAAAGTTTCAGACATTAGTATTTTCCGGCGTGTAATAACTTCACGCGAAGGTAAGGCAAAAACTTAATTAAAATATGTAAAAAATTTACGTCCTTGCAACACATTTCAAGAATAATTTAAAGTGTTAATTTACTGAGAAAATATACATCACAATTCCACTTTACGGCTTTCTTTTACTCATACAATCGCTCAACCATGATCACAGAGTGGAGTCTTTTCAGGTTGAATTCCATAAAACGCAAATTAATATGCTTTTAATGGGAGCTTTGTGGTTGAATTTACTAGCGTTATAATTAGGATAAATATTTTTCACATAGTAGTAGTAGTAGTAGTAGTAGTATTAGCATTAATTTGCTAGCGCTTCAGTAATTCGTACTATATCGCGCCGTAGATCTCACAGTTCAATAATACGAAATTCACATCGTTACACGGAAGCACACTATCTAATTGTTGTTCAAAGTTTGTCACTATTTTTCACATATTATTGAAGCAAATATTGAATTGAAATTGTATTTTTAACTGATCCACCACAATTGTATTTGTAACTGATCGATCCACTGATATTGTATTTGTAACTGATCCACCGATATTGTGCTTGTAACTGATCCACTAACATTGTTTTGGAATGTACACTCCCTTCGACTATTGGTCTGTTCAGTTGAAATTGACGTGGGCGCTAAGGTTTATCAGAGGAAAAGTAGAGTCGGCAAAAGCCAACACAAAACAAATGTGCTCAAATTTTTGCTGGCGGGAAGAAGGTCTCACATTTCATTCCTGAGTTAAAATTCGCTGGGAATTTTTTAGTAGCAAAACTGCTCACAAAGAGTACTTACGAAATGACCGTCGAGACTGTTGCTCATCCCAGACATTTAGATGTCGTAAAAAGAAAACTGTCCTAAGTGTGTAAAAAAATATTGATTTCACTGAACATAAACATGTTTTAGTATCCCTTTGAGCTCATCTCGTTTTAGTCAAGTGTCGAATTGCGAGAAGACAGCTCATCGCAACTGTTACAACTGTTACGACGATAGTCTACTTTTGAAACCATCGAGATGTATTATTGTAGCTCTGAAATCCTAATAATAGGTGCTTTTCTTAACTTGTGAAAATAATTACTCTAAATTTACTCCGGCTCGTTATGTTAGGAATATAAAATTTTACCCCGTTATTCAGTCAATTAGCATATAGCAATTTATCAGTCAGTGGGCATTCGACGATTGAAGACAAGGGTATTTCAAAGTAATTTTAGGATTACCTTAGTTCACCGCCAGACGACACATGAGAACACGAGCTACATCGCAACAGTACACTATTTTAAGCTCTACATTAGCGTAAGAATAAATCAAGATCAAAACACCGTAGTCGATAATTGCGCATAACTTTTCAGGTACGTGGAAGCGTACGAGGCATCTCCACAACAGCAGAGAGGAACCCAGTTACTCATGATAAGTATCGAGCAATACAAGGAGACTCGTGCACGTAAGAAGCAGCACGAAGCTCAAATTTAGCGTACAGGAGCTAAAATTTCCCTTAACCTAAAACTGGGGCAAAAAACCATGCTCGAGAGCATGCGATATCGCTAAAGCTGAGGATTCTTTACAACGCATCTCGACAAAGAGCTCTTAAGCAGGTATAAAAGCAAGCTTGACCATTGGTCAAGCACCTCGCAGCCCCGAATAAGAGAAAGAGATCTAATACATATTTCTGCACGGCGCCATAATCTTTATCTGATTCAGTATAGCCGCAAGTGCTGAGGGCATTTTTCACGCGGAAAAACCAACGGTGGGCATTAATTGGCCAGAGCAGCTCCTTAACTGCACTCAATGAAAGTCTCACAAGATCAGAGCGAGTAAAGAGCCTCAGAGCGCTCGACTCGGACAAAATTGCGAACATTTTGTTGTCAGAAGAGATGAAGGTGCGCGTTGTCACCATCGATGTACGAGAGAAAGTCGCCTCCAAAGATAAAAAAGAATCTCTTGGTGACAATTACTGAGCAGACTACGGTCACAAGACAGCCTTTGGTGACACTAAAAAAAGAAAGTAGTCAAGCGACGAGGGAATGCTTAGCTCCTAGAAACTGTAGTGGGTGAGCTAGAAACACTCAACGTTTACCATTAAATGACGGAGAAACAAAGGAAGAGTGGCAGGTTCGGTGGCCTGAATTGGTGGGCGAGTTAAATCTTGCAAGCCTCAACTGGCTTCGGAAAAAAGGGGCTCGAAACTCAAGCTCCTGCAGTAGACGTTTAACGCCAAACAAAAGCGCAATGTAGCACTCAAGCATTGAGCGTCAATGCGGAAAGTATTTGATGCGCAGCCTCACGAATGCGTTACACCGAAAAATAGCAGCAAGCTTGACACAATTTTCGAAACAAGCGCGTGGGTTTAGGTCGCTGACGAAAGGAAGATTTTAGGGATCCAAGGCTTGTGCGATCAGAACTTTCTATCAGTATCAATGCTCCACAACCCACCCTTTCGATTGTCAAAGTTCACACAGCAAAGTGAGCAAAAGAAAAATGAGCGCAGCGTGCAACTAACGAAGATAAGAAGTCATCGATTACGATAGATTCGTCAGCTCGAGAAGCTCTCAGATCAAAGGCGACTTTGAGCCCTCCTCCTCCAGCGCAGAGTGACGAAAGCTCGGTGGAGCGTGAAAAAAGGAAACTTTGAAAATAGCATCGTTCATCTGGCATCGCATTGAAGATGGTATCGTGCCATGAAAAGAGCGCTCATGCAACGAGAGAGAGTGAAGCGAAATGCTCGCACGATCGGGACACGTAAAATCATGCTAGATAATTTAATTTTAATGCCATAGAGACACTGATGTTACATGATCCTCTTCAAAAGCTAAGCACGAGCTTGCCACTTTCTTTCACACGCCCCAGAGATGAATGGTAAAAACATAAACAACGATGGATAGAAAACCCTAAAAATTAAGGATATGGAAATCTGAAATCCAACTTTCGATGCTGAAAGTGTATATTAGCGAACCGTTCACTTCCCACGAACGAGACCTGAATAGTTGAGCCATTACCAAGAACACTAACGCTCGTTAAGAACTCAATTCGAGAACAAGAATGCGACTTAGAAAACTGGAGGAAATACAAATTGTTGAGCTTCGGCTCTCGATGGCCACATTTAGCAGCAAACTTGCAGTTGCAGGCAACATTGGCACATCAATTACAAGTCACGCTTGATTGGCTACAGAGATTCACAGACGAAGATAAGAGTCGTCAAAATCTATACCAATAAGTAAAACGCCCAATCAACTTCGAACAAACACTTACTGCTCCTACAGAGCTCGAGTAACAAGGTTTTGCAGGCCGAACACCACCAAACGAAGGCTTCACGCCTGTACATAAGTACTGGAGGTGGCGAAATTGCAGAAACTGTTTACAAAATTCCACCAGACCTTTTCATGACTGTAAAAACTCAAAATTGTGCAAGCGATGAAATTTCTCCAGCGTCTCTCATTAGTGTAATTAATATATCCTACAATTCACATTGGCCAAACGCATCACCTGATTCGAAATAAACTTATTGAATGAGCGAACCTTGATTCTGCGTTTAATATTGGAGATGAAATGGTTGTAACTTAGCTGTAAATTAGGAGACCTATAGTAGCCAGTTGAAAAGACATTATTGTGCAGACATTTTGAGCAAGACCTGCAATTAACGAGCAGCTTCATTAGCAACCATTCACGAGACAGTCAGACGCATTTTTTCCCTTCAATTCAATGGGACTTCGGTGCGGGCTATTGATCACAAATTTAAGCTTTTTCCTTTCGTTGCAGACATGACATGAGAAGCTCAACTACGACGTGATTACTGCCTCTATTTTGAGGAGTTACGATAATTGCAGCACAGCCCCGATCCATCATTAGATTGGTGTCTTAAGCCGGTCAAATCGAAATGAAGACGTAAGCCGCAATCACGTCAAGAAGGTCAGAGATGCACGTCGCTATCTCGAAGTCGGCCGGAGCTTTAACGCACGCGGCCTCTATGTGCGCCATCATTCAACATCCACGAAAACGCAAACAAATAGGCGTCATTTGGTTCCAGTCTTGGAAGAAAGACTCGTCCGAAATGCCTTTCGTTTTCTGATTGAAACGAGCTGTTCCAACACGAGCGATTATCAAAGTATGACGTCTCAACATCCTGTTTCGATCGAGTGGCCTAAAATACCGTACGGGGAATAATTATTATGGATTCCATAACCTCTAATGATGACGTAATATTATTGTTTAGTAGTTATATTGAGCCCCCGTTTCCATTGTAAAGATTTTTTTAGGGAGGAAATCGACAGAACCATCTAGCATATGGCCTCAAAAAAACGTAGAATCAATGCCTAAGGCTTGTTCCCATACGGATACCCTGGGCATAGAAACAACAAGCTAGGAAGGAAGAAAAAAAAGGTAAAAAAGAGGAAGCGAAGATGGTATGAAAAATGAAAGAAACAAAGTTGCCACGAAAGAAAGAAGGTGCGAAGGCGTATCTACAAATAGCTGAGGTAACCTAATACTATCTGCCCTGGGGACAGAAGCAATAGGCTACGTAACCTAATTTATTGCTTATCCTATTGTGATGACATCAATCAGAAAACTCATTCAGCTTTCCGTAGGTCATGAAAACATGACTCGAAAAATTTTGCTTGCGAGACCTCATATAAGATTATCCCAATTATTAACCCTCTATTGCTAAACCTAACTTATTTTGAGATTCTGGTGGCAATGTATAGTTATTGACAAATTGAAACCGAGGTATACTAAAAGTCTAAGTAAAATAATTGAAAACTGGATGATTTCGTTGGTTACACATATACACGAGCACAACTTCGCTCGCCATCACATGATAGACAGATGAATCCTCATTGCGTGAAAGAACTCCAGCACTAAGGATACGAGTGTAGGAAGCTCTTCTACGTGTACTGAATGAACACTACAAAAACTGGGGCTTCCCTCGTTTGATTTTCCCACGTAAAGGAATGAGTAGAGCACAAGAAGTTGTACCGGCCCGAGAAGCGCTCCGTCAAAGTTCTGTCCTGAGAGGGAGGCCAATGGACGACAGGGTGTAATACCTCGAGTTGTGCATCATCAATCTTTTATAACAAAATTCCACGTGTATCCTAGGCCGAGTGGTTAAGAACGCGCCCTTTGCGGGAAGGTGCCGGCAGTTCGAATCCCGGCAGTGCCGCCCGCTGTTTCTCCCCGTCGGGAAAAGGGAGAACTCGGTCACAATTCCATTCTCTACCAGGTAGCTGAAATGGGTACCGGCTTGACCGGCGGGTAACCGTCTTTGCATCCTGGTGTTAGTTATAAGGCATTTGAAAAACCAATGTACAAGATGATATGTATCAGGCTTGATTGATTAGAATAAAGCATCCTTTTCAATTGGTTGGTCCGGCTCTCTTTCACGCCTTTAAACGACTCTAATGACCGTGTCTGTGATACGTGATTCAGCAGCCCCATTTCCAGCCTCAGCAGTACCAACCCCATTTCCAGCCTCGGCAGTACCAGCCCCATTTCCAGCCTAGGCAGTACCAGCCCCATTTCCAGCCTCGGCAGTACCAGCCCCATTTCCAGCCTCGGCAGTACCATCCCCATTTCCAGCCTCAACAGTACCATCCCCATTTCCAGCAACAGGAGTACCAGCCCCATTTCCAGCAACAGGAGTACCGTCCATTCCAGCAAGCAGAGTACCGTCCATTTCCAGCAACAGGAGAACCGTCCATTTTCAGTTTTCAGCAACAGGAGTACCGTCCATTTCCAGCAACAGGAGTACCGTCCATTTCCAGCAACAGGAGTACCGTCCATTTCCAGCAACAGGAGTACCGTCCATTTCCAGCAACAGGAGCACCGTCCATTTCCAGCAACAGAAGTACCGTCCATTTCCAGCAACAGGAGTACCATACATTTCCAGGGTGAGACGCACCAACCCCATTTCCAGGGTGAGACGCACCAACCCCATTTCCAGCAACAAGATCGTACCGTGCGTGAGCATGTCTCAGAGCACCACAATTGCGAGCAGCAGCAGCACCACCACATCTACATTCTACAGCCACCACCAACAGCCCAGAAAGAGCAGCAGAGCAGCAGCGGCCGCAGCTGATGGTGTTGACTCTCTCATTTCCTGTGTAGAGAACAAAGTTGAGCGATGCGCTCCATAGATTGCGCTGCTTTGACCACTGACTGCCGTCCTGCAACGTGGTTATGGCGGACCAGGGTGGGTTATGGTGTGCTAGGTCAGGGAGAATTGTCTAGGCCATAATGGGTTATATATGGCGAGAAATGGGTTATATTCCGCGAGAAATGGGTTATTTTAGGGGATAAATGGGTTATTTTAGGCGAGAAATAGGTTATAATAGGAAAAGAAAGGTTATGGTGCGCTTCGGCGGGTTATGCTAGGTCAGGGAGAATTTGATAGGCTATCGGCAAGAAATGTTGGGGCAAGAAATGGGTTTCGCTAAGACTGGTCCGATTGGATAGGCTATTTTGGGTAGTATTAGGCAAAAGAAGGTTATAGGGCTGTTGGGCAGCTTGTATTAAACACAGAGAGGATTCGATAAGCCATGTTGGTCTTCGGTAACTCAGATGTGGTTACGGTGAGCCATGATGTCTTTTAGCAGGCCAGGGGAGGTTATTACGGCATGACCTAAGCCAGTGGTCGTAATAGACCCAGGAGGGTTGTAGTAGACCACGAGGGTAGACCAAATGAGGTCACGGCGGAACAAGAAAAGCCGTTTTAGTTGTATCTATTCTCAAGTCTCTGATGAAAAGAAAGGGTCAGAGTGAGTAATACTAGGTCAGAGTTAACCTTTTAACGTCAGAATTATGTACTCATATTACCGTTATCACGACTTTTATCATTTAACTGGCACCGGCATCAAGTAGACACCGATATCAGGATGAAGAAGGAACTGCCACTGGACAAGAACACATTAGCGCACAAGTTTCACGAGGAATAAAATATATTAGAGCTGTTTATGAAAGTGGATTTTGAAATCCACTTTGACGGTGAAGGGTTAATCGTTTCAGTGAGCCAGCGCGGTTAGGATGCCTACTAGGACAAGTTTTGAGAAACCGTGCATCGGATGGCGGAAGGTCAATGTGGGTGTGGGAGAGAAAGCAATGGGCCAACTGATATTGTGCTTGTATGAACAAGCAGTTAATTCAACACTGAACTACATTAGGCTACAGGGCAACTTTAGACAACCCATTATAAAGTTAATTGAAATGAAGTAACTTGTTTGTTTTGGAGACGCTGAACTTGTAGCTACGCATAGGATTGACTTGCTCTAGAGTCAAGTTCATGTCTATAGCAAAGTACTCGTATAAAGTCGCTGGTACTTGAGACAAATTATTACTTGCAGCTATTCCAGTTCAGAATGTATTTAAGGGTCTGCCGCATACATAAGAGAAGGTGTGACTGCAACAATTACGGTATAACTTGGAACTTCACAAAGAAGTGGCTTCCTGTCAAAAAATTTTGGTTACAACTGCATGTAAATTTTTCATTTGCGTAGGCCACAAAAATTAACCAGGTTTGGTGAAACAATTAAAATTCATTAACTTACATGTTCACAACATAAATGTGAAACTCGCGGCAGCAATTCACGTTCCAGTAACAGTGATCTCAGAGTTGCCAATTTAGAACATTGTCTTTTTTTAATCTACTGAAAAGATAGTTTGTAAGTCACAGCTGGTAACAATTGCATGTTCTCACTCTAACATAATCAATCAAAAATCCTGGTCGTGCATTCATTGTCATGAAAGCCCAACTCGCAAAAAATTGAATACACTGTTTCCTCTCCGGTTACCATTTTATTTGCTTATATTCTAGACTTTATTCCATTATCTCACATTGTTCACATTTTCACCAATATTTTCGAGTAAACATTATACAAAACTGTTTCATTTCAAGTTCCACGTTGGCATACGAAGAAGACAGAAAGGTTTTCAGACACTGTAACCAAACCAGATGTTGCAGGCGCCACGTATGGTTTGTTGATCAATGAAGGACTTTTGTATTAAGAAATTTTCAAAATCCAATGCGTTATACATCTCATGTATCAACTTTTTTGAAACTGAACGGTATTTCTTTCTTTCTTAAAATGAAAAGTAAGGCGAAAATCGCTGTACGTATGGCCATTTTATCAATAGAAATGAAGTCTAAATAAATAAAATTGAACGTTTGGAACTCAACAGTTCATCTCCAGCAAAAGAATTCTGCGTTCAATTTTCCTTTCTTTTCTGGCATGCCCCCAATGACGTCATGATCAACCAATGCTGAGTAGTTGCAAACAGCAAGCAATTCACGTCAACTTCACCACGCTATCCCACCCCCTTATAGGGGCAGCAAATTCACAAAAAAGATTAGGATTTATTCGCTCCTCTGAAGAATCACGCTGTGATTAGAATGAAATACTAAGATCATAGGCTGACTCCTAATGAATTCCAGGAAAAATGAACCACCTAGCATAAAGCTATGGAAAGCCAAGTCAACTGAATCGGTGCAATAAATAAGTCGAGAAATCTTCCATTTGAAGGCCCTTGCAAAGCTCGAAGATCGTTGTCGTAGAAGTCGTAAAGTATCTTAATCAAGCTCCCCTCATGGGCCAAAATGCAGGGCCGACGCGGAGAGCGAAGCGCCCACAGCAACAGATGACTACGGAATGATATCTCAGAACTCGGCTCAAATGTAATACTGTTCGATGCGTTGCGCCCGTGAAGAGTCATAAATCAGAAAAGCCTGACGATAATCACAGCCCGAGAGAGATAGTCCCTGGAGGAGCTAGGCAGCAGCGGCATCGACTGCAAGTCCTCCTCAAGCCGATGTGGCAGCCGGGCTCTCGAGATGAACCCGCTCACTGTGCTCGGCTCAGCTCGCTCATTACCCCTAGAATTAATAGTAATAATCCATCAAGTAATGTAATAAGGGCCGTGGCTACAATATATGAGCTCCCGAAGAAAGAAGAGTCCGGACTGAGACGCTCACACGCTTGCGTGCCCTGGTCGGTACGGGGTATGGATTTGGCTACGCACATCAGCACACATCTACAATTATTTTTACAATATGCTAGTAGAAGTAATTCACAAACTTCAAATTTCAACACATGAAGAACCACATGAGATGATTACCAGGTAATAACAAGAGACGCTTGATTTTGATTCAGCGATAGCAGTCAGCATGGAAGGATAAAATAGCTTATTCCTCAATTTTCAGACAAAGAACCATAAAAAATTTTATAGTTAGCTTCATTTGATTTCAGAGTTCATTTGTCTCAGTGAAACTGAACAAGGCATTTTTGTTCGTCAAGTCCTAAAGACTTGTTTTGAGTGCATACAAAATTCTAAATTGTTATTGTACATTGGTGAAATGAAGACCCGGAGAAATTGTTATTGTACATTGGTGAAATGAAGACCCGGAGAAATTGTTATTGTACATTGGTGAAATGAAGACCTGGAGAAAGGACCTGTCAGCATACGAGGGACACAGTATTGGGTTTTATAAAAGAGGAAAACAAACTCTCAACATCTGCACAATGACTGGCCCACAAATAAAAGCTATGCCGAGAAGAGAAGTACGCTGGAAGCAAGATGGCAAACTAGGGTCATCTCGTGGAAATTGTGGAAGGACTAACATTCAGAATGACAGGTAGACGCTCTCTAGACATTGGTGAAGAAAAATCAGCTTGCATCAAATGACAACAAGCGAATTTCCTGATAATTTCAAAAACAATTTTTCATAATACTGTGCTTCGAACGTTGAATTACGGTAAGTGAAAATCCCCAGAATCCCCTCGCAAATCGGAAAAAATGTTTTATTTGCTCGAAAACACCGATTTTGGGCTGTTGAGGATTGGAAGCAAGTAATGTGGTCTGATGAATGCAGATTCATCCTATTTCAAAACGATGGGCGTGTTCAGGTGTGGTGAGAGCCACACGAAGCTGTAGAGCAGTGTTATTCACTAATTTTTGCAAGTGAGCCACTTCGATTAAACGAATTGATTGAGAGAACCGCAACCACTGCAAGTTAGTGTATATTATAAAAATTACACATTAAATAAATAATTTAACAATTTTTCGAGAGCCACGCAATGAATACCATCTGCTGTAGATCCATCTTGCATGGTCTCAACTGTTAGCGCATCTGGAGGCTCTGGGCTGTTTTGCCGGGATGGACATGGGTCTGCCACTCTTTGCAGTAACAAAATGAGCTTCCATGACGATTGACAAATACTTTCTGACCCTGTTCATCTTTCCCCGGAGTTTTATTTTCCTGGTGGCAACGAGATCTTTCAGAACCGCAGTACTCGCATCCACAAGGCTAGAAATGTTCAGGATTGGTCTATTGCGACCGCGAGAATATTTTAGCTCATTGTCAGGCCACCACAATTTCCTTGGACCGCATTGAAAACTTACGAATGAGCTTGAAGGGAACCTGCGTGATTCATCGCCCCTCCCCCTTCGACATAGACTATTTTGAAGGGCAGGTCACATCAAGTATGTCAAAATAATAAAGAATTATGAACATAATTAAATAATAAACCGCAACTAGAACCTCCTGGACCCGATGTCAGGTGGAATGATGGCTGCCGTTCAATATAAAGACGGTCAAATAGCTCTATAATAAATTTCTGAACTGCGTTACGTTTCTTAGCCACTTGATGTATATTAACCAGCTTAGCATAACTAATTAGGCAAAGAAACGTATGGAACAAAAATACATGGCCAAAATTGATATCATATTAAATCATGGCTATCTTATGCACAATTTGGATTATTCAAATGAAAAATTAGGTATTTTTAAAAAAAGGTTATAAGCTCTCACAGGCACAAACACTGCAGACAAACTAACAACGACACAATCATTGCTCTTCCAATTTTTTTTCAAAATGCTCTCTCAGTGAATGCAATGCCGTAAGTCAAAGAAATACCCGAAGCGGTTCGAAAGCAAATAGTTGGAGTTCGTGATGAAGTATGAACCTTCAGAGGAAAGCTGAACATGTAGGGGTTCTACGCTCGATTGGTGCAATAGTCCGGAAGCATCGAGAGAATAGGGCAATCGCTAATTAGAGAACCTTGTATTGCAGGATCATATGCAAAGTAAGGCGACGAATGAGCCCACAGCAACCCGTATGTTCCTACAGAAAGAACTGGAGCTACTGTACGTAAAAGGCGTAAAAATCTTCATTTGAGGATCCTCTACATGCAAGAATGGAACAGATACCACAAACGGAGTGTCAAGTGTTTATTTCCACTTCCAATAATCGTTTCCGTGCTCTTGTTGCAGACAGAGATATCGGTACTAAATACTAAAAGCGTTCTTTTAGTTTTGGTTGAGTACTTTGGTCCCATATATTTCTTTGTTCAGTAGACTTTCTCGTTGTCAAAAAATTTGTCCTGTTCTGAATAAATATTCTGGGAAATGAACGTTCGTTGAATTACCCGTAATGTTTAACCCAAGCAAGAGCTCCAAATTTTAATATTACATTGAAACTAGAATTACTTGTTTCTAGGCACTATTTTCCACGTCTGATTTTAAAACCAACAAGTTTTGTAACTGAGTGAATCACTTCTCTACAACTTCGATAGTTCAGATCGAAACATTTCTGCTACTTTGAATGATTGGCACAACAGAACAAGTAAGGGGCTTTAAAATAATAACCGACATTAGAGAGATCATGTTTGCATTCGATAAAACAACGGAATACTTGTACAAGAATAAGAATGAGAACAAAAGACATATCGAAAACAAAGATCGTCATGCACTAAAATAATGCTGTAAACGAAAAACGATACTCATACAGAACCAATTTCCAATTTAAGTATTGTATTTTCACCATCGAAGTAAAAACCTAGTCATCTCTACGTCGAAAGTGTGGTTTCATCGGTTCACAAGAGACTCGGACGTTTCTGTAATGTAGTTCAATTTTATGACTATATTTTCAAATCTGTAATCACCATTATGATTAGAACCTGACAAAACCACTAGCAGCCGAGGTGCTGTCGAGCGGTAAGAAGCATCTACAAGACAAAACATGGTCGAATAACGTAAATCATACGCTGGTTATCGGGGGCACTTTTTTGGAGAACAGTTGAGGAAGCCCACCATCCTTCACATGACACAGCACAGCAAGTAAAAATAAAGCCTCAACTCAATTTACACCGTGTACGGGAATGTGTATTTGCCCATTTTTCCCTCAGTGAAAAGCTCGAGAGAGAACAAACTAGAGTTAGTCGTGCAAGATATCGTGAAGAGCATTCTTCATCACCACACCTTCCACAGCGCTGAGGAGAGACCCAGTTGCATTGCAGCCGCCGGCGGCACTAAATAAGTGACAATTATTCGATACTTTCGGCGCGGAAACACACTATATTGAACTCATAACAAGATGAATTACATAATTAAATTGAAAGTACAAACATGAGACAAATTGAAAGTCCCGAGGAAACTTTAATTTCTTGTAAACGAGAGAGTTTTCTTGGGGAAAACAATACTCATCAAAAGAAGAGTCTAAAAATGACAAGGTTGACCAGTGAATTTCAATAATTTCCCTCTCACACGTATTCAAAACGCAAAGGCATGAAAAGTGCTTCTGATGGACAAAATTAAGAGTTTTGGTAAAACCGTACGAGCTCAAAAATCGGGTTGAAAATCATCCGCAGTAAGTATGTGAATTCAACAACAAAATTTAACCCCACTTAACAACGGTAACCAAGAAAAACAGCATAAAGAAACTCGAGACAATAAAGGCCCTCAACTCCGTAGCAGACTCCGGCCGGGGTCGTGTTCAGTAAGATTCAAGTTCCGCACAACCACGTACGTAGCTCTAGTGAGCTCGGTTTCCCAACGTACATAATTCGTGAAGGTCGCCTGCGCTACGGGTTGTGAAAAATTCTTTCACACGACAAGTGCTTCCTATCGTTGGTGTACACGCTAAATGCCAGAACTCGTTGCTGGCTGACATTGTTGCTAATGCGGAGGCACGGAGCGACGAGAAAAAACAGTGAAGTGCAGCGTACTTTGAACCATAAAGGACCTGTGGCGCTGTCTGGCAACCGCCGCCTTACCTCCATCTTCTCGCAAAAATGACGCCAAAATAGTAGGGTCGGGTTCACGCAACGTCGCAACCCAATTCCAAGCTAAGTTTGCAAGATGTTACATTCCTTAGGCGCTTCGTGTCTCCCGAGATTCTGCCCACTTACTTAACATGCTGAGAGATGAGCTCATATCAACACGACGTGAAGGAAGTCATTCCTGGAAGAAGGTGCAATGAAGGGACTGACTGGAAAAAAGGTAGCACCATGTAGTCTGGATACACGATGCATGGCATACACGCTTCGACGAGAAGAAAGGAAGCTTTACGGCTTTTTTTTGGTCTGCTCAAAGCTATGCTCATGTGCAGTTGCGCGGGAAAAAATTTGCACTCGCCTTCAAGTAGATTTAGTTCGGGATTCTGAAAGGAGAAATCTCCGAAGAAGTGATGCAAGGCCTAGGATGAACATGACTATCGCATTGAATTGAAATAATTTGATGATTGAACACGCCAGGTCACAATATCTTGAGCAGTTAACTCTTCCTACGATGCAGCTTTTTCACCGCGATTTATTTTGTATGGAAAATCGACACTTAGTTCCTGGTAGCTACCATACGAGCTACTCGATGAGCTCAAGACAGATGTCTTCAGTCAAAACAATTTCCAACGAAGCGTTTGGGCTTGGGCACTGCAACAGATGCACTACACAGTTCTTGCACGAGATGGACCTGTTAAAACTGCAATTTGCACCAGCAGCCTTTCACCTTTATGGAGCCACCGTACAGCGCTATCTGCGAGCTACCATTTGCTAAAGAGATCATTTTTAGGATTGTAGAAAAGTATGTCGCAAATGAAGCAAATGACTTCATGGAAACAGAAGTAAACAATATTTTTTAGTTACGTTGCATTAAAACTCTATCCATAACAAAAGTGATCTCAACCAAATAAAAAGGAGGGATCATTTAGTACGGACTGTAGAACATGGCGATCTATGTATGATACATACAAGGTGTGTTCCCACGCCGGATACCCTGTTCATAGAAAACAAAGTAGAAAATATGAGAGGAGGAGATAGCGAAGAAAACATGGAAACTGAAGGAAAGGAAGTAGGCACGAAACATATGTCCCGAATGCCTATTTACAACCCAGGTAACCTGAGCGGATTTCCCTCGGGGCGCCAATCCCCACAGCGTTGGCTAGCCAAACCTAACTAACCTAAACCTACTGTCTAACGGTAACCCATGCCCTCTGAGGGGCACGTGACCCAACAGTTGATCGCTTTCAATGGTATACCAATGGAAAATATCACATTTTGAATTTTCGCTTGTACAAATATTCAAATGTTGATATGTTCTTTTGGTGGAGCATTGACAGCGATCAACTGTTGGGTCACGTATCCCTCAGAGGGCATGGGTTAGGCAATAGGTTTAGGTTAGTTCGGTTTTTGTGTATATCTATTTATATATATACCTACAAAATTTTGAGATTCATATAAATATATATATATATTTACACACACACACACACACACACAAACGAACATTCTGTTATGTTTTTATCGAGCTTCCAAAATGAAACTAAACAAATGAACAAAAAAGTCAGAGGATCAAGTTAAAAATTCATCTGGTGATTTGTGGAAGTGAGGAGAGGACATGTCCGACTAGGTAACTGAACACCTCGTTATAGCTGCTCAAAAGCGTAGAAGCGTTATAGCTGCTCAAAAGCGTAGAAGCGTTATAACTGCTCAAAAGCGTAGAAGCGTTATAGCTGCTCAAAAGCGTAGAAGCGTTATAGCTGCTCAAAAGCGTAGAAGCGTTATAGCTGCTCAAAAGCGTAGAAGCGTTATAGCTGCTCAAAAGCGTAGAAGCGTTATAGCGTAGAAGCGTTGAGGCATTATATTTACCTAGATTGTGATGAAACTTAACTACGTCATGAGCCACCGGTGGTCACTGAGGGAGTTTTCATAATGCTGCTGGCTTATCATTGGTCACAAATTCAATTTTTATGAATACTAAATCAAAACAAAATGAAGTCCAGACCCAGTAAATATTTTTCATTCTCATAATTGGTTTCTACAATTGACTTTAAATTGGAATTGAATAACAAACTTCAGTTCTACCAGCCGCAGTCACAGTATTGAAAATATTATTTCTGAAATGCCTTTAGAAAAGAAGTAGTTACGTCATAAACCTGCATCTCGCACACTGGGTGAACATTTCTGAAGATAGACAGCAGGTTTCCCTCGATAAATCTTGCTCTCGCTAGAAGCTTTTCTCATACAGCTTTACTTCAGTCAAGCAAATTATTCCCCCGTTGCTTGGATTAGATTAGATGATAGTTGAAGTCTCCTTAACCTCAACAATAATATAGGCGTTCCAAAAAGGAAGAAGGTAGGCACCTTTTAGTATGGAGTTAAGGGAACGTGGAATCTATACACAAGGTGCATATGTACAGCAAGTTGACAAACAAGTTCATGAAACAAGATAAAAGTTGAAGAAGAAAGTAGTACTCGCTGAAAAACAGGTCGGCAGGGAACTAAAAAAAGATGGTCCGTAACAAATCAAAATCTTATCCTCTATTTCAACAAAAGGAAAGCCTACCCAACCTTTACCTCGGGACCCGACATATTCCCCCAATAAGCGCAAATTCCCTTTGATGCAAAAGTTGTCTCCTTGAAGGGTTCTCGCCATTAATTTCTCATCAGTTATTATTGCTCAATAAACTTCTTTTTGATAACATTTCAAGATATCAAATTCAAGACACGATTTTTTCAGTCTCTCAACTATACAAATATTAATAAAATGTCAAAGGCAAACGAAAGTATGACATGAAATATTTCACACACGCTCATCAATATGCAAAATCGAGAACCTCGAGGTAAAATATTGGTTCAAAAAAATTTAGTCCTAACTCAGCGATGAATTCGACTGTTTTTGAGAAGTAAGAATTCCTGTCGGACACACATAACGCAACCGGGCAGAACACTCCTTCTGTCATAAAGTTTATGAAAATTCTAGGCATTTGACATGGCGCAGTCTAGGCATAATGCAGTCGTATGCCAGACATTCTCACGGGTGGAGTTATGGCAATATTATGGCATCATTTCAGCCAATTAGCAGCGGCGGTGGTACCCATCTCGGGTGGTCCGTGCCGACTGCCGCGCCAAGCAGCTCGTGACGTCACTATCGCTCTCGAAACTAGACCTCCTGTAACACTTGTGCCCTGACAAGGCTCGCTGTTTTATGCGCCCAGCACAAGAAATGACTTCAAAACCGATGTCAACAGGGGGTATGACAACTTTTGTTGAGTCACTTCTCGTACTTTGTCATGGATCGCTGTCTTATGCGCCCAGAACATGAAATGACTGCAAAAACGATGTTAACGATGGTATGAAAACTTTGCAACTTGTTCAAACGTATGCAATCTATTCTACGTTGTGTGATCCTCATCTGAATAAAGGTAGACTCATTCCTTAAAATACTGCATGTTCACGGAAGTGTTCCGTGTAGGTGGGTTTAGAAGGCTGGGTAAAGCATGAGATTTTACCATCTTGCATCATTAGTTCAGTCTGTTGGTAATAATAAAACGATTTGTACATAAAAATAGAATGAACACTCCAGTAACATGACAAGCTTCCTCTCTAATTGAAAGTGGATAAAATCTTTAATGACACTTTTCTTCTCGTACAGAAGGGACAGCATTTTTTAGTCCTGTGATAAGAGAAACTTTTTTTATGTTGTAAATCAAATAGGGCAGTCATGAAGGCAGCCTAAAAGAGACGACTGGTTACAGTAACCCAAAAGAGACAACTGTTAAAATCAGGCATTAATCGACACTAGTCAATAACAATTTTTTTACTCATTTCTTCAAATCTTAAACTTATTTCTCTGCGTTGTATTAAAGTGAATATCGCGGTAAACTTCAGTCATGTAATAATTCGAACACGTGACACTAGACTCAAGAGCGCAAAGCTTATGTTCGGTTGGCGCAGCTCAATATTAAAACGCGCAAAAGAAATCATAAGCGTCTCGATGAGACACAACGGTATTATAAGAATTAAGCAGGCAATCGAAGATACTCATGCAGGAAGAAAGTCGCTGGCAGGATACGTCGGTCTCCCTCATGTACGAGATAAAAAGAGAATCAAAGACAAAGCTAGCCTAACTGCCCTCGAAAACCCACAACAGACTTCCAAAACGATGTTTTTGAATTTGAGGTCAGAAGCTTGGCTTAGCACTGAAGATCCCGTTCCCTAAGATACCCTGACGAGAACAAACACTATCAGTGTATCATTTAAGAAGAGCTTTATGAATCGTACAGATCTTCTGAGAAGCACCAAGTCTCCAAGATCCGATTAATTAGTAAATCGAACTTCCTGGAGGAGGAGAACAGTTAACTGCCCAGTCTAACTTTTTCGCCAGAGCATGCATATTTTTCGCCGCCCAAGTGATTAAATCACTTGGGCGGCGAAAAACATGCATGCTCCGGCGAAAAAGTTAGACTGGGTGTAGGCCAAGATGGCCACTGCAGTAAAGATGTGTTCACCTTCCATTCGTTACAATGCTCAATCTCTTTTTTTAAGATAACAAGCATGGAAACATTTCTCCGATACACAAAACTAAACCCATTTTTCGGTTTCGTTTCGGTGAGATGACACTAATGAAGAGACATTTTGATAGAATCCTTAAAACATCGGGAAGCTGCGCTACCCTACAAGTAAATTTATTTCGGCATTCTGGAAGGAGAAAATTCCAAAGAGGTTGTGAAAGATGTATGATGATATAGGATAAATAAGTAAAATCAAATCTAGGTAGAAGTAAAATTTAAGTGCTTCGCAAGAAAAGTAACTGTTTCACTTACGGGTTGAATTCCAGAAGGAAACTATTAAAAATGAAGCTTTCGCAAGGAGGTCATCAAGAAATTCTTTAATCTAATGCTTGAGGAGGGAAGTTGGACCTAGATGGAAAAAAACTGCTAGGGTTTTTGCGTAAAGCAGCAATCGGCATCTTGTTTAAATTCACTGGCACATCACCGTTTTCATGACTTCGTCTCACTGAAGACAATAACTATCACTTTGATACTTACGGTCAAGATGCTGCAATCATTCAACACATTGAGAAAAAGACGTAAGACACCTAAATATGAAGGGAACGCTGGTACAGTAGTGTATAACAGCTGGTAGTTGGGTAGAATTTCAAATACGTTTAGGTTCAAGCTGAAGTGTCGCACTCTTTGGAGCAGTGAAGAGATTGCTGTATCAGTTTCTTCTTTTTTGTGTTTTCATCTTTCTCCACGAGTAATTGGATTTGTCTCGGAAACTTGCTCACCCTCCATTTGAACGACTCAAGACGGGATTTGAGAGAATTAAATAAATAACCGGACTCTAAGAACTCGAAAATTTGACAGCTTGTGTTGACAAATCTTGAAGCATTTCAAGTAGTCTTACCAATCGAACTATGGCTCACCTTTCCAAAGTGCCGACGTCAGTTTTTTAGGCTTTTGAGATATATATCGCAACCTGATCAACGAAAGTTACTTCTCAAACTAATGATCAAATGATGCAAATTACTGCGCAGAAATGCGGCGTGAAATATTTCTTGACTAAACGATGAATTGTCGAAATATAACTTAACAAGTCTCATCATTCGTTAAAGCTACGCCAGCGCTTGAAAATACTGGAAGGCAAGACAACTGACGAATGCCTTTGGTATTCTAGAGGTTAAAAGAATGCAAGTGAAGATGTGATCACATTTATACCGTGTCCGTAAAACGAAGCATATCAAATTAGATAAAAAATGCCCATTCCAGAAAATGTAGTGGGATTGCTGTCATAATAAATCGACGAGGTATGTAAGGTCGTTAACGAACAGAATTGCACTTCTGCACCAGGAATCATAGCGCGTCCGATCCAGACACTTATCTCTCTATCACAAATATTCGAGCTAATAAACAAAATGCGGATACTGGAGAAAAGAGAATATCTCGAATCCTGTATAATGGTAACATTATTATTAGTGCCCACATTATCGTCTCGATTCCCAGCCGAAGCGGGCAATGCTGCTGAACATCCTTCGTCAATTTACCTTCCTAATTAAGCCGCCAGAAGAACCGTCATGAGTCCCTAACTAGGCAATGGCAGGAAAAAAGTCCCGGGCGCAGACACTCGTTTCAAGAACACGAGCATTTAGTGAGGAATGTAAGGTGGCTGCGAGGAAGACCAAGAAACGTCAGAGCGAACTTACAGGTACCAAAACTGCGAGTCTCGTTCCTATTTGCTCCGAAGTCGATTCACGTCAAAAAGTTAGTCCAGCGACGAGTTGGTCGTCATCAAATTTCCGTCCAGCCCATGCAACTTACGAGTTATCAAGCCAGAAAACACAGGATGCACGATGGCAGGTGTGAGGGTGTCTTGAATTCTTGCGTGAAAGTTCCATCAAAATAAGAAACGAGACGTACATACATCCGAGTCAAATCGAGAGACGCGTTGGATAAATATTCCTAGATACGAGCCCCCCGATGCGCCAAGAACGCTAATAGATCGGAACGTTTCATTCGCAGGACGTGCGGTTCGACACGCGATTATAAACTATTTGTTTAATTAAATATTACAGTAATTGGGCGGCCGGCGACGCGCTCACGCGACTACATCGAAGGCCAATATTTTCTGGCATAGCAAGTTGAAAAACGAGACCTGCAAAGCACATTTTACAAATCTAGAGTAAAAGAACACGCTGAAATTCATACACAATAACTATTAAAACCAAACTTCAGTGCTTTCGTCATATGTACCGACGATTGAACGGTTGGAAAGGAACCAAGGCATTTTTATGGGAATTCTCGGAAGCTTCGCTCTACAGACATTTTAATACCTGAGTACGGGGCTGTGAAACAAGTCAAGAGTGTAGGGTAATCAAATAATGGATCCGTAGATGTACTTACGGCGCAAAAAGCACAGATTAGATTATTAGTTAGTTTAAGCCTCCCTGTCTGAAACAAATGCAATACAAAGAGAAGAAGGAGGAAGGCACCATTTAGTATGGAGTTAAGGGAACGTGGAATCTATGCAGAAAGGGCACGCAAAAAGAACAATCACAATTTTTAAAAATTCTGACTCAATAACTTTTAAGAACTTGAGATATTTCAGCTGCGTACTCATTTTACGAGCAATACTTTAGTAACACATTATACTAGGTCTTCTAGTTTTTATGGAACAAGAGAAGTTATCAGAAATCTGTTTTAATTCGAAAGCAAAGGTTAACTAAAGATAGAGTGTGTACGCGGTCACGTAACTGGCTGCACTATGCAAGGCATAGAATCGTAATTAGTCTATAATAATAATACGCATTTTTACGGGCACCGTTGACGTTCAGCAACTCAGTCATAACAAGAATAACTTTTAACAAAAATCCAACCTGGTGAGCCCATTAGCGGGTGTCCTGCGTATCAGTGAAAAATAATTTAGCAATATTTCGCGAATTACCATTTTGAAACGCTTGCTTTCTTGTTCAAGCTAAGCCATGCTGCAAAAATAAACTCTATGCCTGTGAACGTTTCTCGAGAAACAAAGAATAAGCCACACACGTTTGCGTCACAAGCGAACGAATTTTATCTACGACCATACAAACCATGAGCAACTCTGTTGAATTTAATTTGATTATATTACTTGTCTCCACATAAATCGAGCTCCAAACTATGTCCCATTACCGGATATGTCTGAAAACAAGTTCTATGAGCTTGCTCACCCACTCGCAGGTTAGTAGCAATCTTAAAATTAGACACTTAAAAATTTCAAACAATGTACAACAAGGTGGTAACTCTAATCTACCTATATTCTCTCAGTTGCTTGGATCTCTCCAAAAGCTTGATACAAAAGGAGCAATTAAGCAACGAGTTGCACAGAAGCAATTTCTTTTCTTGGTGTGTTTAAAGGATTCATTAACATCAACATTAGGGTCAAGATCAGTACTTTATGTTGAAGCTGTCGAGTGAGCTCATTTAGGTTTACGTATAATTAACCTATAAATTGAAATAAGATACGATGCGAATGCTTTATCTCTTAGCCAAAACAGGTACGCAAGACGCTCTTTACTAAAAAATACTTATTACTTTCATTTAGCATCTGATAGTGCCAATTAAAGCGCAAACAAAAAAAGGTGGAAATACATACAACTGCCGCTATATTCTCTGAGATACATTCTGCCGAAAACTGATCATCTACATTACTACGGATCATCGATTGACTTTTGTACATTAATTGAACGTTAAGCATATATCAACCCAAATTTCTCAAATCGTTTCCTACCTGTATTAGAAGTTGAGCAGAGTATTTACTGCCTTTATTAATACTTGAGTATCGTTAATACAAGTATTAATACTTTATTAATACTTGAATTGTAATTCGTGAGGGAGAAATCTAGGGAGATTCAACGCGAGCCGAAGTCAAGACTTGAGGCAGCATCGAAGTGCAGAAAAATTTTCAAATCGAAATGTTGTACTGGTGTAAATGTATATGAAATGTTGTGCACAAACCCTATTTTATTTTCAAGCAGTAGAACGACTTCTGAAAATATTCGTAACAGATAAGATTAAGGATGAATATTTTTGTATCCTGAAAGACCAGTAGCGTTAATCCAATTTTATTTTCAAGCAGTTGATCGACTTTTATCGACTTCTTTTAGCTTATTTGATTGCAGTTGCTATTTGTAGTCGCCTCCGTTTTATAACTGTGAGTTGATTTTTAATCTAAATTATTTGGAGTGCGTTTTTGCATCCCTGCGAATGACCGATTGAAAATTATTCCAACATTTGCTAAAGCGAGAACAACTTTTTTTTTATTTACAAAGCAGTTACAGCAACATTTAAGCCCATAAATCAGTTACATTGACTATTTAACAGGCAAATGATCTAAATTTGAAACAACGAACGATGAGCAAATAGAGCCCAAGATATTTCAACTAATAAGAATTACACATCACTACGGAACCACAAGATTCAATTTACCTCCCTTGCCCATGCATGATCCATACATGTTTCTTTAGATCATAAATTGGACAAACGACATGCGTTTGTCAATCAGGGCAAACTAACTTCGGATGGGTATGCAGAGAGATCGATAAGAGAATGCGATATTACTTCAAACTTTAGGAAGTCTTTATGGCGCGTAAAATTTGGCCCTAGATTTTGTCTCGGTGGTGAGAATGTGCGAATCCAAGGAAAAAACTAAACCTATGAGGAGCGACACAACAAACATTGCTGAGGGATGACAATCAGTTCATCTCGGATCTCTTTAATGAAGAAGAAGAACGTCCATGGCAATGCCACCCGTAGGGAACAACTGCAAAGATCAAGTCTTTAGCCAAATAGCTGGGGAGAACGACCATCAAATTGAAGATCTCAGGAATAAGTGCTTCAGAATGGCGTAACTAGATTCGATCCCATTTTGTGGTGACTATCGTCCACCATTGCCTAATAATTTCCAAGTAAACGTATGACGATTGCAGCATCTATCAGCAGCTAAAGAAACGCCTCACTAGCACGAGGGAATACAGCGCTTTAATATGTCAGTGGACATAAATTAAAATTCCCTATTCCAAAAACGAAAAAAAAATTCACATTTATCTTCACCTCCGGCTGAGTCAAGAAAAAAAAGCGTGACTCAAGCGTAAGACACGGTAATGAATATAACTTTCTGTGTTCAAAGATTAAATCAAAACATGCCGGCAGTTACAAGAACTAGAGACCTTTTTTGAATCACAAATTCGATAAGGTGCAGTAATCTCTGTTGTGTTATCTAGGAATTATCTTACTGTCGATTATCTAGGTGCAGTAAACACAAGATAATCGACACGTTCAATGGAAATAAAGTGAGAGCAAAATATTGCACACCGTTAACTGAACAAATGAGCAACTCGACTGGCCCGCACTGCATTCAGGTCCTCTCGACGGCAGATTT
The DNA here is from genome assembly GCA_014220935.1 of Platorchestia sp. MABIK. Taxonomy (NCBI): domain Eukaryota; kingdom Metazoa; phylum Arthropoda; class Malacostraca; order Amphipoda; family Talitridae; genus Platorchestia; species Platorchestia sp. MABIK. The sequence goes on from JACJUY010001784.1 coordinate 80,683, forward strand.
ATCTAATTTAGTTGCAAATATATTTACTCGTGCATCAGAATTTGACGCCATTTTGCTCCGAAATCCCTGAGTACTTAGGCAGTTGCACTGCTGAAAGCCAAACAATTATTTACGCTCAATTCACAGCGTAAGCATCTTAATGAGACAAAACGGAAACAGTATAAAATAAGAAAACACTCCAGCAGGAGGTCGGTTGTGAGGCACGCCGGCGTCCTCCACGAGAGATACACAGAGGTAAAGAATGGAAGATTAGGCCTACTCACTTATTATTCTGAATCCATTGCAGACTCACGCAACAAATGTTGCTGAAACTGCTGAGGGTGGGTGTGGGTAACCACTGAGGAGCGCTACCTCCCCAACTGATGAGGAGAGAGAGTCTCAACATACCCCTCTGAGTGTAGTAGCTAAGTAAATGTCCCCTCGAGGAGCGCCAAGTCCCCCTAGAAGCTCTGAAGGGCAATCCCATTCAGCACACCTGCCTAGAGAGGAGAGGAACCCATAGATCTGAACGAAAACTAATTGGAAGTACTCATTTCAGCGAAAAGTTAAACCTCATTCGTACATTTATCAGGTTAATCGAGCATATGCAGAGATAATGACGCAACGATCATTTATGATGAAGAAGTAATGACATCTTCAATGAAATTCAATCGAGGAATTGGAAGCGCTCACGAATCAACAATTAAAATTACAATAAGCATACTAACGATATATAGCCTAAAATTTTCGACTGGTAATTTGATGTTTTCAATATGAATTTTAAGCAACATTTCTTGCAAAATTGACAAAAAATCGATGTGCATCCATAAAATTGCTCTAAAATTCACAAGCAAACCGAACAATGAGCGGTTACATCAATAGCAACTGGGCATGGATAACGTCAACAAGAATTTCATTGTTGGGAAGGTCACAGGCGTAAATTCTATGCAATGCAAAAAAAGTAAAGCATGGAATAACGTGAAAGAATGCATCAGCATAAATGCTATGCAATGTCAGTAATAATGAAAACATGGAATATTCTGAAAGAATACGTCAGCGTAAATTCTATGCAATGTAGGTAATAATAAAAGCAAGGAATATCTTGAAAGAATGCGTCAATTAAGTTGACATCAACTAGCTCGGGTACGGAGGGCAGAGCCCGGGCCGAGATCCAGCTGCCCAGTTTTATAGCCTACGATTCCCGCTGGGCCGACGCAATTTGCTGCGCCACTAAACCTTAGCTCAAACAATCCATACTCGCCATGAATGCAAAAAAAAAAGACCCTCTCTGCATTTGTATTGTCTACAAAAGGGAAATTGAACAAAAACGCTGCTGAAGGCAACAACGAAAGGGCCCTAACACCCTGAGAGCGCAGGGGTTACTTTGAATAAGCGCATCGACGCAAATTTGATAAGCGACGAATGCTACACCTTTGGCTTCTTTCATTAATTATAAACTGAGTCGAGCACACAATATGTACCAGTACAAATACCAGAGAACCGCAGATGATTTAGTGCCGAAACTATCTCTTTAACATTCTTCCTCTCAACTTTCTTCCTTGATAAACTTGAAATTTTATGAATTGGAAGGCATATTCCAGAACGGATAAAATTGTGATCAGAACATTAATCAATTTAGTAAATCCTCAAAGTAGGCTGCTCCTCCAAGTAGGCTACTGCTCCTCCTAGTAGGCAACTGCTCCTCCAAGTAGGCTAATGCTCCTCCAAGTAGGCTACTGCTCCTCCTAGTAGACTACTGCTCCTCCTAGTAGGCTACTGCTCCTCTAAGTAGACTACTGCTCCTCCTAGTAGACTACTGCTCCTCCTAGTAGGCTACTGCTCCTCCAAGTAAGCTACTGCTCCTCTAAGTAGACTACTGCTCCTCCTAGTAGACTACTGCTCCTCCAAGTAGGCTACTGCTCCTCCAAGTAGGCTACTGCTCCTCCAAGTAGGCTACTGCTCCTCTAAGTAGACTACTGCTCCTCAAAGTAGGCTACTACACCAAAGAAGTCCCTGATTTAACTACACAGCTCCTCCAAGCCCGATGTGCATCAAAAACTTTACTACAGAGTTACTCTCAGTACTTCTGAATGCCTAAGTTCATTGCTATCCTCGCACGACCAATTTATTGAGAGAATCGAAAATATTATTATCCTGTTCCATCTTATAATACAAGTAATTAGCCGGCACGTTCGTTGATTAACAACTCGGCGTGCAATAAATTCATCCACGGCAGCAAGCACAGGCACTTCGCTATAAGTTGGTATTAAATCCTGTACGACAGTATCAGACAAAGATTCATCGCTAATTTGGCCTTTTGATAAGAATGGCAGCACGCGCCACAGAGAACCACTAACCTTAGCACAGTAAGTGCGACGTGACCCACCGGTGGTCACTTGGAGGATTTTCACAATGCTGCAGGCCGACCAGCAGTCACTAACTCTATTTCGATAAATGCTTAATGAAAACGAAATGAAGGCGCGATCAATTTAATGCTCGTTATTTTCAAAGTTGATCTCTACAATTAACTCTAATTTGAGTCGAATATTGAACTTCCGTTCAACCCACCGCACTTGACGTGTTAATTTCACTAGAAATTCATCCTCAGCAGCCGAGGCGTTATGAAGTGCTGGTCGTTGTGTGTCCCATTACCCGACGGAAGACAGCACTGCTCAACAGGGCCCCTTTACGACACACTTTCCATTAAGGTTTCGGCGTGCTGCTCCCTCGAGCGATGCGATGAAATGGTCCCAAACTCTGGCTACCTCGCTTCACCAATCAATTCGACAGAACGAAAGTGAAAACTCCGTCAGAACGGGAAAATGCTATGTATTTTTGTCATAGTCACTTGAAACTATTTATTGATAAAGCAACTCTGTCAAAACTAGTTGGAACTATTTATTGATAAAGCACCTCAGTCAAAACGGAAAAATTCTATGTATAAATGGCATAGGCACTTGGAACTGTTCATTGAAAAAGCATGCACTACTCCTTTACACTATTTTGCATAGGTGAAAATGAGGTTTTCGAAGTGATCCTGGAAGCTCAGCAAAATAACTGTGTCGAGTTCCTCATAATCCTCGAGACACGTAAAGTTGGTAAACTTGGACGACAAAGACCTATTCGTAATTTTTGTACCGCGCGTTGTGCTACTTGTGCCTTGTTATGAATCCGAAACGCTTTCTTAACTTTCTCTAGCAATCAGTTATCCTGATACTTGAGTGTCTTTTTTTTTTCTTGAATCTGGAGTTATTTGTCTACAACCTTGACATTTGAGTAATTCATGCATGAATAAATCACATTACAAAATTTGTACGGCATGCCGCTCGCCTTCAATTTTTTAAAACTAGTTCGAACACAATCGGTTCTTAACACCTTCACTGCCGAGGCCGCCAATGGCGGCTTCTTACATTTCTTGAAAGGTAAGGTTGTAAGTAGCAGAGTTTAAAGAACGACTTAACTTCACAAAAAAAAAATTATCTTTCCTAAGAAGTGTGAAAATGTAATAGCATGCATGATGATACTTTACCTGGTATGCTTACATCTCTTCTAAAAAAGATGTTGAAATAATTGAAATGCTGTTCATTCACACCGATACGTAAATGAGCAATTTACCTAGTGGTACCCAATAGGCAGTCAACGTGGTAACCTACATCCACAGGACAGGAGCTGAAGTGGAGGCAAGAGATCTGAAAATAAGATGGGAAAAGAACGGATGCTCCCGTACCCGAGGACAATTTGATGGCCAGTTTATAGCGGAAGATTCGTGTTTTTTTTATCATTTCTTAACCTTATCAATGCTTTCTCAAGAAAGATGTACTCAATGGGCCCATTTAGCGTTAATAAGATGAGATTAGATGATAAGTTAGTCCAAGTCTCCCTAACCTCAACGAAGGTGTACCCAAGAGAAGAAGAAGGAAGACAAATGACATTACGGAATCGAGGGACCAGGGAGACTATGCATAATTCGTGTCCCTACACATACAAACTGCGAGATTGAAAGATGTTCATCAAACGAGATGAAATTTTAAGAAGATAACAGCAGAAGCTAATATAGAAAGGATAGCAGTCATCCGAAAACAGATAGATTGTAACAAAAAAAAATAAACTTTTCAATATCAACAACAGAAAAGCTTCAGCTCAAGACTCTACATCCTCCTAGTAATAGAGCCATTTGCCCGATACAACAGTTGCACCAACCTCATGGGCTAAGTGATATAATGAGGAGGATGTGTTATGAGTTCCATTTAACATCAGCAACTTGTTTGTCACCTGCAACAATACCATATGTATTTTTTATTTCTACGACACAGCCGACGCCTATGACATATTAAGAAGTTAATATCAATAGTAACACAGGGAGAAACACTCACAAACTTTCTGTGATGTCTCTCAACTTCTGTAACAACCTTGCAACATTTACACCACCATAAGCAGCGTCTGCCAACTCCTATAACCTTGCAACATTTACACCACCATAAGCAACGTCTGCCAACTCCTATAACCTTGCAACATTTACACCACCATAAGCAGCATCTGCCAACTCCTATAACCTTGCGACATTTACACCACCATAAGCAGCATCTGCCAACTCCTATAACCTTGCAACATTTACACCACCATAAGCAACGTCTGCCAACTCCTATAACCTTGCAACATTTACACCACCATCAGTTACGCCTGCCAAGTCCTATTTAACCTTGCGACATTTATACCACCATAAGCAGCGTCTGCCAACTCCTATAACCTTGCAACATTTACACCACCATAAGCAACGTCTGCCAACTCCTATAACCTTGCAACATTTACACCACCATCAGTTACGCCTGCCAACTCCTATTTAACCTTGCAACATTTATACCACCATAAGCAACGTCTGCCAACTCCAATAACCTTGCAACATTTACACCACCATCAGTTACGCCTGCGAAGTCCTATAGCCTTGCAACATTTACACCACTAGCATCCACACCAGCAGCCACGAGACGAGGAGGCTCCCATGCCACCACCGAGCAAAGGAAGCAGGCAGTTCACACCTCGGTGTTAAGAGCAAAAGGGAAGCCCGACACAAAATAGCTTTACGACTCCGGCCACGCAGAAGTCGTAGGCGCGCACCAGAGCACTCCCAAGCCCTCTGGCTCAGGGGTCAATCGCTCACGAGCCGAACGTAACAAAGGCCTTTGCTTCACTGAAATACCAATGGATGAAAGCTAAAACTTTCTTCCAAACTGTAATGCATGGTATGCGAAGATTCATTATGTTGACTGACTTTACATGATGGATTTACCGATGCAAGGTGCTTTTATCAAATTGTTTTTACAGATCGTTGAAGAAACGAGCGATGAAGAAACGAAAGATAAAGAAACGAATGACGGAGAAGAGCTTTTTAAAAACTGCTGTTCGATATTTTGTAACTGTTGAATTGTTCCAGGCTGTTGAAAACCGAGATAAAAATAAACAACCCTTTATCTTAAGATTCTAGAAGTCAAATATGTGAAGAAAAATATGGTTCAAATTGATTTTAAAAATTAATAGTTTCCTAACTATCAGCCTAATTTTTACGCTGAATAATGACATTTAAAAAAAATTTCCGGATCAAATTGGATGGATGCAAAAGTCCGTTGATCTAAATGAGAAGCAACAAATGAAAATGAAAAAACATACATTTATAACACTTGTTTACATTTTTCGAACATTCTACTGAGAAGCGAGTCCCATACGCATTCCACAGATTAGATTGTAAGTAAATTTGAGTCTCCCAAGCCACAATAATGGTATTCCTAAGAGGAAGGCACCATTTAGTATAGAGTTAAGGGAAAGGGAAATCATAACGCAAGGCGTGTCCCCATACACTGCCCATAGAAACAGTAACGCTAGGAAAAGTTTATGAATAAAAAATAAAAATAAAAATAAAAATTAAGCAATAGGGGATGAAGCAAAGGCCAGCAGTAAATGAAAAAAAACACCCACAAATCAAATTACTTCATTTCAACAAAAAAATAGCGTACTTACTCAACCTTCAGCTCAGGACCTCACATCTTTCCATAGGGAGTACTTACTCTTGCAGACGCAACACGCACACACAGAAAACAATCCATGTTTGGCCAAACGGGAAGCGGGGAATTTGACGATTCAATTTTGCAAGGCGCAGAACGAGATGCAAGAAGCTGATGCAGCCACACGTGCAGGACGCGACAACTTCGCAAACATCGAGCGCGACTTCGGCTGCGGCGGACGCACCTTCCAGCAGCAAACAAATTAGAATTGACGCAACCAATGTTATTGCAACTAAATATAATGCGGCAACTAAATATAAAGCTCAAAAATATAAAGCACACCAAACTCAAATTTAAAGTCAATTGTAGTACACTATTTTGAAAATACCAAACATGAACTGGATCGTACCTTCATTTAGCTTTGATTATTTTTTAAATTGAATTTGCGACTACTGGTTGGTCAGAAACTCTGAAAATTACCTCCGTTTACCACCGGTGGCGCACGTCGCAGTCAAAGTTTTAAAACAAAGTTATTTAAGGACGCATTAAAAAGTCCCGGCACTTAGTCCAGCCCAAAATTATCTACCTTGAAACCGTCCATGTACTAGAAAAGTACTTACAATTGCCACAACAGTTTCAAATAGTAATTATCTTACTTGCGCATTGCTCGCTAAACATAAACTGCTGATATTGTTTACGGGATATTCCAGTGACCAAATTCACAAGCCCTAACCCAGCAAGCGGGCAAGAGCAATTTCCAAAGGCCGAGATCTCACACCAGATTGATTGATGATAAGAAAGTTTTAGCCTCTCTTTACCACAACAAAGATGTTTAAAGAGAGGAAGGATGAAGGCACCATTAAGTATAGAGTTAAGGGAACGCGGAATCTACGCTCAAACTGCATGAAAATAGTAAGCTAAGAGAGAAGTTCATAAAACAAGATAAAAGTTGAAGAAGAAAGTAGCAAGTGTTGAAAAACAGGACAGCAGTGAACAGAAAAAAGTGGTGGTTGACCTAACAAAAAAAATTTATTTCAACATAAAGAAGGCCTACCTAACTCTCAGCTCGGGCCCTCACACATTTCCTCCCCTGGGAGCGCTAACTCCCAGAAATACAATAGCTGTCTCCCATGAGGGGCACCAGAAGAGAAGCTTCACAAGGCGGCGCAGGGACGTGGTGAGGCGGTTGCGCCCTACACACATTCCGCCTCCACTTACACGCTTGACAAGCACGAGGTGGGCCGTCGCACGATCTGGTGCCGAAGGTCCAAACCATGGGGGACCTTATGTCATTAAACACGCGATTTATTCTCAAGTTTTCTTATCAGAAAAAGGTGTGTAGGGATGGGCTCGAATGCCTTCGTCATCCAAAAAAATACAAAAATCGATGATCCCTAGGGGATGATGCGAGATCCTGAATTGAATAAATCTGAACGGATCAGTAGTTGGCTTGAGTCGCAATTTGATTAAAAACTTAAAAACGAAGAAAATTCCAAGGAAATTAATCAAATTTAATTGGAAAACGTTTCGGAGTCCAGCTCCATCATCAGTTCAAAAATACAATTCATTATGTCTGCAATAAAAGAAGAAACAAAAATGTTTTAGACAATAATTAAAACAGATCATAAAAAACGAAAACAAAAATAAAAACATGTCATAAAAAATAAACGACAAAAATGCTATTTAGTTACTATTTGCAATGGGTATGAACTATCGGTATTATTGAGGGGCGGTTTACGTTTAAAAATATGTAACGACTCTAAAATCCTAAGGTCATTTGGAGTTGAAGCGGAATCTAAGATTTTGAAGTCTTTGGAGGATATCGGTACGTTGCATTGTTCTGCGTGATTGCGTATTGCGGAGTGAGAGGGGTGAGCGCCCTCTGAGAAATTGTCACTCGAGATAAAATTATTGTGTGAAAAATACTTTCAAAACCTTCAGTTGTGCGTAGCTCTAG
>JACJUY010001784.1:88797-129841 GCA_014220935.1 Platorchestia sp. MABIK
CTTAGGATTTTAGAGTCGTTACATATTTTTAAACGTAAACCACCCCTCAATAATACCGATAGTTCATACCCATTGCAAATAGTAACTAAATAGCATTTTTGTCGTTTATTTTTTATGACATGTTTTTATTTTTGTTTTCGTTTTTCATGATCTGTTTTAATTATTGTCCAAAACATTTTTGTATCTTCTTTTATTGCAGACATAATGAATTGTATTTTTGAACTGATGATGGAGCTGGACTCCGAAACGTTTTCCAATTAAATATGATTAATTTCCTTGGAATTTTCTTCGTTTTTAAGTTTTTATCCTGAATTGAAGGTTAAGTAAACCTTCCTTTTGTTGAAGTGAAATAATTTATTTTGGGGCGGTTTTTATATGATAAAAGGACCTCGATGCTGTTTTTTTCTTCAGAGATGTGAACAAAGATATTCAAGTTGGTTAGAAAGTGCTCGAAAAATGTTTAAATCATCTTCCAATTATTTTAACAAAATCTAGAGTATAATAACAATTATAGTTAACTCCATAGATCAACAACCAACATTCTCGTGTTTTTATATCAAATATTTCTGCGAGAAGAAACCGAACTTAAACTTTACAAGATGCTAAATAAACGGATCAAAACCATCAATTTAATCAATAGCATTACTCAGCACAAAGGAAATTCATCTGTTCCCTGATGTACCCCTAATTCTAAAACCCACAATTACAGAAGTATAATCTACAATAATAAAGATGGTTTACAGCAGCACGAAAGCATACCATTGCTTTCAATAACTTTCCTTAAAATTTTGTGTTTGCTAAACTTGTGTGCAAAAATTGAATTTGCCCGTAAGTTTCTACAGGATAAAAATGAAATTTACCCGAACTTTCTAGATGATATAAATGAAATTTGCCCGTAAACTTCAAAATGATGATGACAATTGAAGCAAGAATTGAAAGTTAGCGCCATCGAACCCCCATGCTCAAGTGACGGTACGGCGAAGTGCCTGGAGAAAGAACACATTCAGGAGTAGTAAGCGTAAATGAGGCTACGATCGAACTTCCCTTAATAAGCCCATTAAATGTTGGTTATGGGGTTAGCAGCCAGTCTGTGGCTCGTCAACTTCATCTAAGGAGAATAAGAACGGAAAGGAAGGCAAGAACACAGTCACAGGAATGAAGGGAGCGGGCATAAAGAGCTCGAATTATTGTCAGCATGCAAATTGTAAAGGAGGCACGCAGAGTGTGACGCGACCGCGTCTCTATGCTAGCGTTAAATCTGACGGCGCTATAGAAGGAACTTGCCGGCAGCACGTGCATGCTCCTATTGTGCATTCAAAACCGAACGTACGTAAGAAGCTGTGGAAAAAAAGCAGAACTCACACTCGAAAGTGCGGCGAATGCCCATTAATTTATGATTCGCTAATGATGTAAAAAGAGCGAAGCTCCCTTAAAGGCTTCACTAATCTTCCAGATCGCACATTTAGCGTGTGAGGTTTTGGAGAAAGCTGGTCATTTTAATCAAATGCTACCAAAGAATCTAGTTCTCAAGTTGGTTACCATATGCGTGGACACTTGCATCCCTACATAGGCTATGTGATGAGATTGACAAAGTTTCTTCGGTTTGCCCAGGCATAGAGGACTAAACGATACATAATATCTAAGATGGTAGATGACTACAACAATATTAGTTTAGTGACAACGGCGATTCGATGAATCAGAAAAATACGAATTGATTAATCTTCCACACTTCAATGTCGCAGCAAGCTTGATCATTTTAGAAGAAAAAAATGCAACTAAACTTCGTGTGTGCAGAGCTTGTAAGCAATGTGTATCTAATACAAAACAGATGTGAATTTTTTCCGCATCGTCTCAAAAAAAATATGACTGCCACTGAAAGTATATTCAAGGGATCATACAAAGAACGATGTAAAACACTTATAAGAAGAGGAAGCGCTTGCGGACAAAGTTGTCTTTCTGACGTGAAACTGAGGACCGTACAACTTCCTGGAATAAACAATGGTAAATCTGAGGTAGGCTTTAACTGGTGGCACTGAGAAACGTTGATTTAAGTCATTCAAGGCGCTCGGACGAAGACAGTAACTATTATCAACTTCTCTTTAAAAACGAGGTCACAAAATTCAATTTACATCTCTGTATGTACAACATAAGTTACAATTAGATTCGATTGATTTCCACAAACCTTAGGCTAAGAATAAGAAAGCGGGATTATCTGCGGTACATATCGAGAGAGCGAAGCCGCTTCAAGACGACAACATTTATCAGAGAAATCCTTGACACATTCGCTGTGCAACCACAGCGTGAACAGAAATGAATTACAAGGTGTAAATGCGCCTAAATATCAGAATTGAAAATCAAAAAATCCTTAAATTCTATTAAAATGGTCTTGTTATCATAACGTTTTGCACTATCATACGATGGACGGCCCTTAAAATGATTTTGATAGCTACCGAGCCACCATTTCGGGAGTACGATAACCAAGACAGGCGAACTTTTGCGCAAGTCGGAGATGTTGACCATCAGTAAACAAAGCTCGTGCTCTCTGAAGGCGACGACTAATTACCCATACCATATGCCTGCCTACCCTAATATCCTTCGCATCCGTATAATAATATGCCTCTGATATTTTGCTCTGAGCTCTTACACACGGTGCCCGGAATTTCGTAGTCACTCTTTGACTGCCCGTTATACATGTGTTTGGTTTTGATGTAGGTGTTTATTGCGAGTTTGTGAGCTAACACGTTGACTGCGATGAGTTTAACTGAAGTTCAATATTCAACTCGAATTTTAAGTGAAATATAGTAGGGAATTTTGATAAGAGCAACCATTAACTTGATCATGCTTTCATTTTTGGCTTTGCTTGAGTATTTATAAAAATTGAGTTTGTGACTACTGGTCGATCAGCGGCATTGTGAAAGTTCCCTCCGCGTACACCGGCGGCTCACATAGCGCGACCAACGTGTTAAATTATTATTATTATTATTATTATTATTTAAGAAAGTTTTAGCCTCCCTTAACCACGACAAATATGTTCTAAGAGAGGAAGGCACCATTTAGTATGGAGTTGAGGGAACGTGGAATCTCTGCACAAGGTGCACAGAAACAGTAAGCTAAGAAAGAAGTTCTTGATATAAGAAAAAGTTGAAGAAGAAGAAAGTAGTAGGTGCTGAAAAACACGACAGCAGTGAACCGAAAAAAGATGGTCCGGAACAAAACAAAACCTATTCTATTTCAACAAAAAGGAAGCCTACCTAACGTTTAGCTCGGGCCCTCCCATAGTCCCTCTGGGAAACGTGGTAAATGCTCCTTAAATACTCTAACACTTTATTGCCTTGAAATTTACTTTTGAAATTCCAAATGAGCTTATATCCCCTATTGACACCTATACAATTGTTGACATGAGACCGGAGTTTTTATTTATCATCTACAACTTCGCACCAAGCACAACTCCTTCTAACTTCCCTTCCGGAAAACAAAATATTCAGGCGCGTTTATATTTTCATCTGATGACCATACTCATTGCCCAAGTCTTGTAGCATGTTACTCAGTAAACAAAGCTCGTGCTCTCTGAAAGCGACGACTAATTACCCATACCATATGCTTGCCTACCCTAATATCCTAATATCCTTTGTAGCATGTTACTCACATTGTAATACGAGTTGATTAATTTGAATGAGATTTCCTCCTTTTTAACATTCAAATCAGTTGACTTTGCCTGAGCCGACTTCCGCTGGTCAAGTGTCCACGCTTAATTCGGAGCATTTTTCTTGGCTTTGAATCCTTCACCCGAAGTGACAAATTTCAACGACGCTGAAGAATTTGAGCTGAACATTTCTGATCTTAACCGAAAGAACAAAACGCGTGTCGGGTCTATCTTTTTAAGAAGCTACCCATCAACGCTTTTTTTCTCACCGGGTAAGACAGTGCCGTCATTGCTGTCTGGATAACCTTTCCCTCCAAGCATTGATCTCGGTTGCGTGTTGGAGCTAAGCGTTCTTTCGTCGTAGTCCTTTGTTGTGCATGATGGTTTTCAGAGCTTCGCTTCCTGGAATATTCCCAATATTCCAAAAAATTAAATTTCAGCCTCACATAAGTGGTATTGAAGTCTCTATGCTAAAGTCTTCATGCGACAGTAAGGCAAGAAGACAATCACTCGTAAAACTGTTCCTCTGAACCAGTGTTACTGAGTCAAGAGAGCATTCACGCTAGAGAACTGACAGCACGGGACTTGGAGACAACTTGATTCGTTTCTGTTGTCATAGTCAATTCTTTGCTAAAACCATGTTCTTACTATTACGACTTGACTGCGTGACACTGGCCGACAATCCCACTTCACCAAGAAATTAGGTTTCCAGCACCTCACTGAGGCACGTCTAAAAGGAGTAAGATTTTATCACACTGATGCATACTTAATATGAAAGAAAGCCTTACTGCGTAATAAAAAGGTCCAGCTTCATAACATCGGTCTGAAATGAAGGAAATCGAAATTCGTAATTATCTTATTCATGGTAATTCAAACGCCTTAATACAAAATGCATCCTCTGGCGACAGGTTTGAAGCCCAACAAGATTTGCAACAACAACACGAAGAATATAAAGTAATTCTGACGTGAGCCTTTTACCTGTAAACAATGGAAAGCGCGATAGAGCTTACCTCTTATAAAACTTGACCAGGCTGAGGGAGCAAAGGAGCCTTTTGTTTGTCTCCATAAATCGCGTTCGACAACTTAATAATAGAGGAGGCCGCTGAAGTGAGGTAATGTAGTAGCTGTTGCTGTAACGTTGGGCGATTACACCGCGCACATGGCACTGGTTTCACTGGCAAACAATGTTTGTACGATGCAGACCCGCCGCCTGGGCAGCAGCGACTTACACTGGCAAAAAAAAGTTATAATTACACTTGCACGAGTAGCACTGTATGGATGGACTTTGCCAGACCTGCCCGCCTCGCCAGGATAGCGAGCTTTGATGAATTTAGCGCGCAAATAAATAAGGAATCCGAGTAACGAAGGGCCGCGCAGAACTGAGAGTTCGGCGGAAGGGAGGGTACGACGAGTGAATCGCTACGGAATAGTTATCATGTGAAGTCGCCACGAGTTTAGGGAAAAATAAAAAAAAGAATAGTTTAAGAGTTAATTAATTTAATTTAAAGTTTAAAATAATTTAAAATTAGAGTAATATCAAAAAAATTTAAGAGCTTGTTCCAAATTAACTCAACGAAGATGTCTAAAGAAATTTTGCGGTTTGACTAGGCCTAGCTAACAAATCATTTGAATTTTCAGATAAAAAAAACCATCACAAATTGTTCCGGGATTCAATCATCGATTTTTTCTTAATGATATACCTCCCAATATAATAACGCAGCTTGTCCCTCGATTGATGGATTACTTATTTGATTGAGATTCGTTCGCAAGTTATTCAAGAAATAATGAAGAAATCGGAAGTAGAACGCGAAAATAATGTAATCGTTGAGTGAATTATGAGTGAATTTCTCAACTCTAAAGTCATACAATATACGTTTTGTCCCTCCAGTACGTGAAAAGATGTAAAAAAAATATTTTTTAACGCATTTGCATTTCAGATTGAATTTACTCTTCAACTATCGTAAAACTTTCTTAAGTTTGACCCCAACGGGACATTGTCTTGCAGCAGAAAGATGAGTTTAGCGATCGAACGATTCAAGAAAATCAGCAGCTACGCCTGAATATATAATTAACAATTACATATAATTGTTTTATGTTAAAATAATTCAGCTCAAATTTAAAGTCAATTATAGTAAGCAAAGTTAAAAATAGCGAACATAAACTGGATCGTGCCTTCATTTAGTTTTGATTTAATGACTATGAAAATTGAGTTTGTGACTACTGGTCGGTCAGCAGCATTATGAAAACTCCCCCAGTGACCACCGGTGGCTCACGTCGCAGTCGAAGTGTTAAACCATCTCACATTTCAGAGGGAGGTTTTCCTCTAAGTCGAGAAAATAAATGAACCTCATTTTTCATTGCTCAATATTGTAATGAAACGGAAATCATTCGCGCAAAAAGAAGAAACATTTTCTATGGAAGGAGGACTAAGTTAGTCTTTGGGACACACGTAAATGACATTACGCATTGACATCGCTCAGACAATTTGTCACAAGTTTCAAATTTTCAACTCCCCCTCATAGATTTTTACCGGGTGCGTTCAGAAGTTTTCTGAACGCACCCGGTAAAAATCTTCAGAAGTTCAGAAGTTTTCTGAACGTCTTAGAACGTCTGAACGTCATCTTAGCAAAGTTTTTATCGCATATTTTGTACGTAAGCCATTGGTCATTGTATGACAATTTTACCCAATGTCTGGTATTGTGTGACACATAGCGCACAATGTCTGGTATTGTACAACAGGTCAGACGTCGCTAGTGCCACATTTCGTGCAATAGACTCACACATGTATTGCGCAGTACTCGTGTAAAAAAATACACAAAGCAAAGTTTGCACTAAAATAGTTTTAAATAATGCATGATCTCATACCTGTTATCTTGAAATCATTCGAACTGAAAATCACGATTGCGCATAAAACACAGGCATTTGACTCATAAGCGAGTAAACCATCCGGTGGTGGCAAAAGTACAAATCTGTGCAATATGAAGCCCTTGTGGACCATCCTTGCATAGCAGTCGAGTCTGGATGATACAAATTGTATGCAAATGCAGGCATTTGATGAAAGCGATAAATCGAATTTATTGATGAGGAAACGTTTGGTGGACGCACCTCGTTTCTCCTTCGATCAGCTTTCACCCAGGACCGTGTTACCATGAAGTATGTCACGAGTGCCAAAATATAAACTAATGACCTTCTCCAGATCAAAATTTACGGACAAACTCGCTACAGTTTATCAAGTACTTGTCTGATATGCAATTTATGAGGAGCCAAATGAACACCTGAGAAAACCATATCTCTCTAGTTTATGGTGACTCGTTAAGAAAAATGTAATTGATTTTATTACTCAGATAATTTCATAAACACAAAATTTCAAAAGATTACCATTCAAAACTATTTCAATCAATCTCAAGTAGCGCCAATATTACGTCAAAGCTGGCACATAGCTCCTCGTCGAGCAGTTGCTCCCCGGACTATTTGATTATTCCTAAGTTACTACATCGCAAAAAGAGGCAGATATAAAGCTGGGAAAATTGTAGACCATACATTAACGCAGTAATGGACCCATAAGCAGGCACTGCTGTAAAGTTTAATGCCAAAACGCCCCCTGAAGAAAGTTAGTGGGAACTGTAGAGACTTTCGACTGAACGTAGTCGAAGGTAGGAATTTCGCTTGTGCCTCGAATTAAGGAGAGAGGCTTTCATCGAATCATATTAGAATTATTGGAGCGTGTAATGACTAATAATAGATGCCAGTAAAAAATCTGGCGGTTCGCACAGAAGAAAAAACACGTACGCCATCAGTCTCGAGCGGAATTGAAAGATATTTGATGCGCTCTGACACAATGCTTTTCTGTTTCGCATTATGGAAGACCTGACGTACGTACAAAATGAAAAGGTTAGCAAGGAATTCATTAGGTGTAAACTGCCTCGACTGTTTCACATAACTTCGTGAAAAGCTTCGTAGCTCGGGCGCAGGAATTTTCCGTATTAAATATGACCGGACTATTTTCCGAAGCCAAGATGAGTGAAAAAACTCCGTCCATCTGCTGTAAATACCAATGTTATTTCCGATCACTGACAATCAGCTCTGCCCAAAAATCATAAATTACATATTATGATAGAAATTATTCGCAGCAGCCGCACACATTTTCATATCTTGCAAATTATGTCCTTCCGTAATGCATAAATTCAAACTTTATGCAGAAAATTACGTCCACACCAGCGACAATACAAAATTCACCACCACAGAAGCGCCCACCAAGCGATCACAGGAGCTTCAAATAATAACTATTTATTTACCGAAAAGAAATGGTACTGATGTTTTCGGTTCAATTCAACACAGTTGGTCAGTATTGAAGTCGTCAGTATTGAACCCAGTAATATGTGTCATGATCCTTCGTCAATTTTACTTGGTGCGAGTTTGAATGTCCACAAACAGGTAACAACCATTTGCAGTTCGATATAATGGAACGTTTTTTCTTACCATGTACGAGTACATCTACCACACGATAAGTGTACAAAAATGAAGTAGGATTTCATACTGGTTTAGACGTGCCAAGTACTTTAGAGCATTAGCATTGCAAGTAACTCATTTTAAGACATTCCTGTGAGCTCAATGATGAACTAGCGTAATCTCAAACCTAGTTCATAGAGTGTTTAAGAAAACCTGTTAACGGCTAATGTAGTACGAATATTTAGATAAAGGGAAAAGCAACACACGCCGTCAGAAATGTTTTAAGCCAGAGTAAAATACAGAAAAATCAGGATCCAAAAAAAGAACGCTTAGAATAATCGCTAGCAATGACAAAAAAGTTTTCGTGGTAATCCAGGTTGTAGAAGCATGGCACTCGCTGGGCGAGAAGCTGTGAGCGCCAGCGCGATGTCGCTGCAAATGTAGCAGATGCATCAGCATGGCAGCAGGAGAATCTTTATCTGCAGCAGCTATTAATTGTAAGCAAGCGAGCGCCTGCAAACCAGCCGCAAAATATGCTGCATTCGATGAAGATTCATGCGAGCTTTCATGTCAATGGACGACCTTATCTGTTCGTCTAATACGGGCTAGCATGGCCGCCCCGAGATCTGCTGTGCAGAAGATTGTACAAGCCGCAGGGAAACGGATAAAACGGATTTGCAATATAACTTATGCCAATGGAATATCTGGCTGGCAAAACTAAAAGCTAATTTAGTTTTAAGGG
Organism: Platorchestia sp. MABIK; assembly: GCA_014220935.1. Lineage (NCBI taxonomy): Eukaryota > Metazoa > Arthropoda > Malacostraca > Amphipoda > Talitridae > Platorchestia > Platorchestia sp. MABIK. The sequence goes on from JACJUY010001784.1 coordinate 97,632, forward strand.
GTTTGTGTGTGTGAGAATAGCTTCACAAGCACCGCAAACTCGAGGAAAGAGTTTCTAATGAGAACTATTTTGTGGTTCACTTCATCAGGAGACATATGAATTAAGTTGAAGGAAAATTCAACACTGAAGTATTCACTCTCACGGCATTAAATTATTCTCGTGAACGTCTGAATAACTTGCAAAATTTTGGTCCACTAATTTTCATCAAGATAATATATGCGTGTGAGAATTAAAGGTTCGAAAGTTTAGTATCCTAAAGAGGACACAAATGGGATGAAGGGGAAATTAGTTGATGTCTGAAGGCAAAGGTCGATTGGAGCGGCTCGAGAAACTGAAACTTGAAATTGGAGAGCGATAAAATATTTACCTAGCCGTTTATATGGCCATGTTTGCAGATGTATCGCCATCTTACCCGAATCCAACTTTCTTACCGCGAAAACACAGATGGAGTTGAAACTTTCATGATGGCATCATTGAAAACTAAGCGTGGGATTTCTACCCCCTAACTTCGTCTTAATATTTCATTACCTAACGACACTCATCATGAGCTTGTATCAGTTCCGTTAGCGCAAAGTGTTCATCAGAAATTAATAAGCATATTTTTCCCACTACTAAAACCCTTGTTTTATGAAATAATTTTCTGCCGGCATGCATCCTTTTGTACGTTTTCTCAAATTGAAGACATGTGAGCTAACATATAATTGAATCCTAACTCAGGGTGACAAAAATTTGTGAACTTCACTCTAAATTTGGATTTGTCTGAAGCTTTGACAAGGTTTCCGGTAATGAAAGCTTAACTCAATAACATAAAAGGCTTTCTTAAGTCTCATTTCGATTTCAAATATTTTTTCTAGTAAACTTTGTACAAATTTCCCATGTAACAAAATGATTTCTGTTTATTTTTATTTATCCTTAGAATCAATTTGGTAACTGAGTGGCAATCGTTCTCCGATTGATTAATAAAGCTAGTTTCAGCTTCCCTTACCACAACAAAGATTTTCAAAGCAAGGAAGGATGAAGGCATCATTCAGTACGGAGTTGAGGAAACGCGGAAACTACGCACAAGGTGTGTTCCCGCGCTTAGAAACAGCAAGTAGAAGCGGAAGGGTAAAAAGAAAATAAATATTCAGGAAAAAAGTCAGAAGTGTTGAAAAACTGGATAGAAGTGAACCGAAAAAAGACGGACCTTCAATAAAACAACGAATTATTTTATTTCAACAAAAAGAAGGCCTACCTGACTCATCTCTGGACTTTGCATTTTCCCTCTGGTTGGATAGTTGGATCCCTCTGAGGAGGTATTAGTCCTCATAATATACATGAATAATAAACAAAACAAAAAAATGCAAATGACCATCAACATATAATAGGTTTGAAGGAAACGGAACTCTACAAAGATTCTTAAAAATTATTTACATGGTGTTCACGAAAATGCAGAAGATGAAGTGTTCGTCGTTTCAAACAGCAAAAATATGCAAGAGGTGTGTAATGTAGGGAAACACTGAATAGGCCAAACTTCGTGCCGAGCATTTTGGAAAGTTGGCCCATATTTTCGAGCATAAGCAGTAACTAACACGCAGAAGTGTTCGTCGTTTCAGACAGTATAGTCATCCAGGTATATGTAATGCAGCGAAACACAGAATAGCCCAAACATCCAACTCAACATTTTATTAGAAAGTTGGCCCATATTTTCGAGCATGAGCAGCACTACAGCATGCAGACAACCCGCTCACCGGTGCGGGAGTGGAACATTAAAGAAGCAGGGGCCATCCAACACCTCGGTCTCTGTGATACCTGACGAAGACATCTGATGCCAAAGCGACGTGACTCCAGATCCTTGCCTAGATTACCTCAATCTTCCAGCATATCACAGTGTAGAGAAAGCTCCCATCTGCATATTAGTGGCTATGCTAAAAATGCATTGGTTCACAGAAGTACTTTAACTACGGGATAAATAAAACTGATCATATGCCCTCCACACACTTTAGAATTGTGCGTACAAAAGCAATGGCGATAGAGACCGGATGTAGAAGGAAGCATTGAGTACTTTATTTTTGTGATCCACTGAACACTCAAACAACGCTTCAGTAGAGTGATTTAAATCGAGTTAGAGTTGCGAAAGTGCCGCATGGAGAAAATTATGTTACAGAAAGTTTGAACATCTAAAGAAATGACTTTCATATTCCATAAAAAAAGGTAATCGATGGAAAATTAAAGCGATGTAATATCCAATTGCTTCATAAAAAAACTCGTGTTTTAACCTAAATTTCATTAAACTAACAACCTATTCTGCCCGAAAACTGGCATGAACAAGTAACACTAACTTTTAAATTGTTTATGTTAACTAGAATGACCTAGCAACAGTAACATCTACAGACTGTTCATCAATTAAAAAATTTCCTAAGTAAAAAATACTCCGGTGTTGAATACAACGAGTAGACATTTATAGCGTGAATCCAATAAGGGAAGAGCTGACTTTAGGTCCCGCGTAGAAATTGATTATTTCCAAATAAAAAAAAAATATTCCGCTCAAATTCTGCGATCGAGGTTTGCTTTAAGTACCTGCTTACAGTCACCATACTTGTAAGTCGAATTTTATCTCATATAAGCACTCTAAAACAGGAAGTAGAGTTCACATTAAATAAATGAGCTTCAGTATTGGCATATACTCAGTAACTGACTATTACGGAGGTCCAAGTAATTTTGTGAGAACAAAAACGTATAAAAGCAATTTTTCTTTAATGCTAAACGTTTTTCACAATTTCCAAAAATAACTACACAGCCGCAGGGTTTTTGGAGCCAGTTCTGATTTTCAATTCACAACAAATGAAAAAAGACACAACGCAAAATGATACTAAAATAATAATACGGTCAACTAGTGGCGAAGTATTTGTAGAGAATACAGGGTACAGTAACAATATCTAACTAATGTTGAAGAACTTGTCAGCTACTAAAATAAATGAAAATGAACACTAACTTCTAGCACATTTACCTGGCATAAAAAAAAACGGAATACCAATTTAACAAAATATTAGAAGTTTAGCGTTGAGGGTTCAGAAATAATATTCTTTATCATCCAATCAAAGGAAAACATTTTTCTGGCAAGTCTCTCTTAAACTGAAGGCGTTATAAGTAAAAGTAACCGAATCAGAGAGAAGCGATGGCAAGCCAACGAAGCTAAAAGGATGATGAATTTAATATCATTGCGCTTCAAAATCAACATGTTCTGTAAATATTTTAAAAGTGGTTCGTAGCTTTCTAAAACGCAGTGCTCTATTTAAATATATCAAACTAAGAACGCTAGAAACACGGCTGACTTACTTAACGGCATTCAAAAGATGATCGAAATGGGGAATCTTTTTTCCTTCAGATAAAAGATCACAGAAAAATAACCTGCGATTTTCTTGATATTTAAAAGAATACCGAAATACAATGCATAAAAGTCTCGCACTCCATTGAAGCATTTCCAAGCAGTTTTCATAATGCCGTTCGATGTCTCCTCTACAAAAGAAAATCACAATTTTTTAACGCATTTGACTGTCATTCTCTATCTTATAAAATATTTTATTTTCTTGAATTAATAAGACGATTCCGCGAAATTGTTGCACAAGAAATGACCTGTTTAAATGCATTGATAACGACTTCAAGGTATTCTTTAATTATGGTATTGCTTGTAACAACCACAAAGATTAGATAGATGATAATTTAAGCCTTACCGCAACAAAGTCGTTCCAACGAGAGAAAAGAGGAAGTATGGACTCGCGGGAACACGGAATCTATGCACAAGTTGCATAAAATCTAGAAATTGAGGAAAGAGTATATGAAATGATATAGAAGTTGAAGAAGAAAGTATTAGGTGATGAAAAACAGGACAGCAGAGAACCGAAAAAAGATGGCTTACGACCAAAATGATGAACCCTATTTTATCTCAGCAAAAAGACCTAACATTTAGCCCGGGACTTCACACATTCCCTTTTGAGCGCATACTACCATAGATACAATAATTGTATCTTCCTGAGAGGTATAACAGTAGCAAAAAACTCAATAAAATAAAAATAAATAGGCAAAATCGAAAATTTTCAGCGTACGAGTATGAGCTCTGCTACAGCACCTACAACACTCTGCGAACCGTTATAGATAATTTATAAAATGAGAACAGTACAAAACTGGAGTTCAATATTTTATTCAAAGGCGAAAATCCAAAAATTGAGCTAGCGAAGCTCTAAAATTATTCTTTAAAAAGTAAATAAAAAAAGCTTTTCATCAAAAATAGCTAATTAAATGCCTTAGTAAAGTACAGATCAGAAACTACAGTCATGAAATGAAAACGTTGGCACCTCAAGCCTATGGCTCAACTGTCTCTCAATGTTCAAGTGTAAGTTTAGTAGATCCCATTCCTCCAAATTCCAGTTAAAAATTGATATTTCCTTCAATTGAGAAGCCCTTTAATTGTGCAGTAAACTATCGGAATTTCTTTTGCCTCCTTTGCTTTGCCTCCTTTGCTCGGAAATCAGTAATAGAGTCGCACTTCCAGATCAACACTGACGTCAGAAAAGTCATTTCTAGGAATACTATAGCACTGTTGATCATTAGTTATTTACACTGTAATACTGTGCCCAATTCCAATAAAGTTTAACGAGTATTTAAAACATTTATTTCAGATATCAAGCTCGAAGATAAAGGTAAAATTTCACTATTAATTCATCGAAAGACTCGGAGAGCGTATTACATCTTAAATATTACATACTGCAGACTAAACCACTAAAAATAATATTTTCTATTTTACGCACGAGCAATTCCTGCATGTCCGAGCACCCTAGCTTGAAAACATTTGCGTCGAACAAATAAACGCCAAATTCCAAAGCTTTAATGAGATATTCGAAGCCATACCCTCGAGTGCTTGGCCAAAATGCTCAAGCTCATCTGACGCCGCGGCCCGGGCAAGCGAGCAATAGATCTGCCTGATCGGACTCCAGAGGCGCCGCCCATCCCATCTCGCCGGTAGGTGGCGCTACTGTGGCCGCTCCAGGCCAGCCCGCGTCTCTGAGAACTTGCACCTACCCGTCTTTTGACCAACTCTGTGCACCAAACCTCAATCTCCAAGAAGAATGAAGGGACTGAAATTGTGGCAAAGAGTGAGCAATCCGTAAGACAGATATCATTATCCGGAGAGAGGGAAAACGCGTTGCAATGATTTCTCATGATGATAGAAATCTTAGAATGACCTTTGCGTGTATGGAATCGGTTGTCTTCTGCGCATGTTCGTTGACCGTGGCCCCAAGAGGCTTTTTACAAGTGCGGAAAAAACTCATTCTTGTTTTTTATTCCCCCATGCATGTTCAGCGTAAATAAATTGAAGGGATTTTCTAGGGACGTGATTTCCTCAGAAAGAACAGGAACGCCCATACATTATGATATTTTTAATGATCAGACTACTTTAGTCAGCCGCGCTTCCCGTAAACAAGGTGCCTCACTAAACGAATTCATCTAAGAGAAAGTATTATGAAAAATGCATTTGCTGCATCCTGGAAAAACTAATCCTTACTCAAGCATTGAAAAGCAAAATGAAACTGTTGCTGAGCCTGTTGACAGTTTTCTTTTGTCAAATTTTGTGTGACTGATGAAGTGCGGAAAAAAGGAGTAACGTATGAAAAAACTGTATTTCCCTTCCAGGAACTTTAATGCTGAAAATTTTTGGTTAGACTGTTTTAACTTGGGGCTAAGGCACACGGAACTGTAAAATGTAAGACAACTGATCGGAATTAGCAAAGGTGCGACTAATGCTCAAGAAAACCTCACTGGTAACCATATATAAGCCTTCATCAGTTACGCAACCTTATTTTCAGTGCAACCTTGAAACCTTTTTCACGCTGTTAATTAATTTTAACGAGGCAAAAATAATCCGATTTAAATTCATGAGAACGTTACTATTTCAAACATAGATGAATAAAATAATTAGTAAATTTTTATGAAATTAAAGTTTCGTGAATAGTTTCACTCTATTATTAGAGCATCAGAATCCGAAAGGACGTTTATTAAGAAAAAAAATTTCCTATTTTTACAATATATTCAAGAAGATAATTGCAAGTAAAAGGCAGAATTTTACAAGATACAAAATGCGAAGACCAGCGGAAAGTTCCATAAAAAATGAGCACTCTTTACTAAATCATATTGGAAAGCTGCAAAATAACGTGAAGGTGTACAAAAACATTTTTCACCTAGTCGTCAATTTTATTTCAGGAAGCAAAAGCACACAAGCGTTCAGATGCACTTCTCTCGCCACAAAAACGAGCACTACGGATGTTGATCAGTATTCTGGGGACCCAGGGTGAGGTTCCATCAATTGGTTACACTTCTGTCATGAATCAAACCAATGGACTTTCAGCAAGAACGATACCATTGATTGTTTTGGTGCGTCAATGAATTGACACAGCAGGCCCCAGCTGAATTGAAAATTATTTAGGAATTATTTAACACATTTTCTTGCTCGGTACTACATATGATTCGATCATCGCTAGCGGACTCAGGAGTTTCTCTTTTCCATATTAGCTCACCAGTGTGACTGATTTAAATTTAAGAGTTGATCATTAAGGAAGGGCACAAAAAAAAGGGAAAAATACTTTCACAGTGTACTCACCTTTAAAATGCAGTTCCCAACGGGTTCCGACTCCTGCACTGAAACGTTGTAGAAACTTTGATCAAAAATCGGCTCGTTGTCATTGACATCTCGTATAGTCACTTTGACCGTCGCGGAAGAAGACTGGGCAGGGGACCCAGAATCTGTAGCGATCACTGTTATTTGCGGCACAGGTTCTGTTTCACAATCTACATGACTTCGAGTCGTTATCAAACCAGTCCGAGAATCGATTTGAAACCAATCTGAATGAGTCTCAGGAGTGTTACGGATTGAATAAGTGATAGCGGAATTATTGCCTTCGTCTCGATCTGATGCGGATAGCTGAAACACTGACGTTCCGGGGTCCGCCACTTCCAGAACGTAGGCGGAATAGACGGTCTGATCAAATTCTGGAGCATTGTCGTTGAGATCTGTAACCTGCAGATCGAACTGACGCGATGCGTGCAAGGGTGGATTGCCCTGATCAGTTGCACTGACAACCAAGCTATAATTTGGTTTGAGTTCGCGGTCAAGAGGGCGAGAAACTATCATGAGATAAATTATATTGTCGTGTGTCGTCAGGCCAAAGTGACCTTCGCCACCCTGTAAAGTCACGTTTACATTTGGATATTCTTCTTTGGAGTCGGGATCATTAACAGATATTCGAGCGACAAATTCGCCGGGTTGAGCATCCTCTGAAATCTTTGGGGTAGCGTCGTCCGATAAGAATATCAAATTTATTGTTGGCTGATTATCGTTGACGTCAATAACCCGGATTGAAACGAACGCGCTTGTTTCAAGGGGTTGTTCTCCATTATCCCTTGCCACGACGACCAATTCATGGACCTCCTTAGTTTCGAAGTCCAAGGGTCTATTAACAGATATCACGCCTGTCTTGGGATTGATTTGGAACATGTTATCACGATCACTTTGACGACGGTTTATAGAATATGAAATCCGACCATTTTCTCCAGCATCAGTGTCAGTGGCCAAGACTTCCAGCACTGAGGTCCCAATTGTTGCATTTTCAGGCACAGTAGCAAAGTATCGACTTTGGATAAAGATGGGTTGGTTGTCATTCATGTCTTGTATGGTAATGTTCACAATCATGGAACCTTTCAGAGGAGGAGTTCCTCCATCCCAGGCTTCTATAAGCAATGAATAATACTGAGTGGTTTCTCTGTCCAAAAAACCGTTAATTTGAAGATCTAAGAACAGAACCCCGTTGTGGAGTCGCTGCGAAGAGAGCCTAAATTCATTGTTAGTGTTTCCAGAAACTATGGCGTAGCGTTGAGTGTTGTATATTCCAGTGTCTTTATCTATCGCTGCTTCAAGAGGCCTTTTCACGTCACGAGCAGTGTTTTCTGGAAACTGAATGTTCATGACCGATATTGGAAAAGTCGGAGCGTTGTCGTTTTCATCTTGTACTCGGAGGAGAACTCTAATATTTTCCACATTTTCACCATGTTGTGGAAACGCGATAAATGAATATGTATCCCTAACTTCATGATCGAGAGGCCTTTTCGTTTTTATTTCGCCAGTACTCTCCTCAATGTGCAAGTCTGAGTCCACTTTACTGTCCGACAAAGCCACTATGTTATAGGGAGGTTGTGGAGGTGAGGGTTGACCGGGGTTAGCCGAACCGATCATGCCAATGCTAGTTCCAATTGCAGCCCCTTCAGATATTTGAAATTCTCTCACGTACTCACTATAACTAACGGGCAAGAGACTTATCAATAGCAAATGAATTAAAGTCATATATATTTGAGTTCTGTGAGACCCGCGCCTCACACCTGTATTTTTCAAGGAAGCTTTCACTGATTTATCACACAATCGTTCGTTGGGGGAGCTTCGCTTTTGACTCCTCTTGCTACTGGTCGCCCGCTCAGGGGGCTCCGAGGGGGCCCCAACTAGGGAGGCCCCCACCACTGCGCAGCAGCGGTCACACATCATCCGGACTTGCGGACACCATTATTCATTCTGCAACAGTCACCTCGAGCCACCCGGGTCAATAACTGTTCCCACAAATTTGCCTGCAAGGCAGCTCACTTTTGGAAATGGATGAGAGGACTGTTCGCACAGAAACAGCAAGTGGAGGGTTTTCAGTTCACTGAAAATATTCACGTGTATCCCGTTTCTTTTCTTCTTCTTCCAATGAATATAAGTAACTAATACTTAAATATAAAATCACTCAAGATGAATGCACTTTGAAAAAGTTGTTTCGTGTAATTTCATAGCAACTAAGTCGAGTTGAGCAGACAAACAATCATTCGAGCCCACACTCTACACGCTGGACAACCCGAGGCCGAGCGCTCGTTCAAGTCCACTGAATTCCTGACGACGTTGATCTGATGTCATTTCCCCTTCATGATCTGAAAAGAAAAAAAAATCGTTTAGATAAATATCAACTATTTGAACTGCAAAATGAAACGAAAATCTATTACTTGAACTCGTCATGCGCCCTATTTTATCTCTCAGCAGTGCAATATGGCTTCCTAAAGGATAAAGGTGCACGATGAAGTAAAAAATGCTTCTAGTTAATCGATAAGAACCAATTAACGATTAACCTTCGAGGAATAAGTGCTTACTTCAAGAACAGCGTATAAATAAAGTAGCACTGCATGTACCCGGAATATCCAAAGGTTGGCGAAGATTGTAATCAACAAGTATTTTTTCCCTAATAGTGATGGCTGAACATTCGAGGGAACCACGATTTGAAATTTAAAATACAAGGTTTGTTTCTATTTCGATTTAGCAACCTTATCCGTTCGAAGACCATCCTAGCAGCGACTGAAAAAATCCGTAAGAAGCTGGAAACATAGAACAAATACAAAGTCCGCGAAACATTTTGCGGATAACGGTCGACTGCACAAACGTCCCTGAACTTCACTAGCACTTGAACGATGTAAGGGGAGGGAGCCAAGTTCTGCTAAGTACAAAACCAAACCCATGACGGTTTCCTGCAACTAGTGCTGCCGATTCCGTAGCGAGTAGCTGGAATCCTTAGTAACAATAGCCAGATAGTTAATTGCATGCATGCTTGGCTTGTTTCTCTGTCCATCACAAAATGGACTTTGAAACTGCACAAAGCCCGAATGTGTTTCTATTTCAATAAATTTATATTGATTTGGATTTAATCAAAAGTTTCTCAGTATAAAGAACAGGAATCAGAAAAATAGACAATTTCAATTATTTATTTATTTATGAATAGTTTTAACGAACTAAATTTAACTTTAAATTGAAAATCGAGGCGGGATTTTCGACGGTGTGAGTGGCGTAGTAAAAAATAATAATGCTTTGTTTTAAATGTACATTAACGAGGACAGATATTATTCGCCAGGTTCCCGTGTGACAGAGATTTCATCATGCTCTGATATAGTAGCCCTGGAGCTCCAAAAATAAATACACAGGAGAGCATTCCCTTCAACCTAGCTCCCTGCAAAAACTGTATTTATACCCGTGATATTTACACTAATTCAAAAATTTTATGGATCGAACATCATTCACAGGAGCTAATTAATATGAATGTATTTGACTCATTAGGGCATTACAAATCTAATCTGAAATCCACTTATATCAAAGCAACAATAAAAAAGCATTCCGCTTTTTTCTTAACTTTCAAAACAAATTTTCTACGTCATTGTAAACATCTAGCATAATAATACAGCGCAGCTTGAATTTTTCATAGAGGAATGCCGACAAACCCACCCACCCATACACCGAACTCAGAACTTTTTAATCTTAGGAATTAAGAGCAAACTGGTGGTTTCATGCACACCAGACCAAGCCAGGCGAAACTTCAAATCATCTAAGCAAACACGAGCTTCATCCACCTCAGCTTTCTTGGGGCGTTCTCAACCCTTCACCTGCAAGAATGTTTTGCCAACTAATGCTATTTTACAGCAAACTTACAAAATTTCAGTTCCGGATATCAAATATTTTGCAAATTTCTGCGAAGAATATTACAGAATAATTTAATTACAGCACATGCATGGCCCAGATGGCGAAATAGGTGAACTCGTCGTGCAAGAGGAAAGGAAAGAAGCCGTGCAAATCAAACAGTCTGCAAACACTTTTACTGGCGCCAAAGGTGATATCGAAAACATATTTCATCAATACGTCGATCTCTAGCACTCACTCAAAGAAATTCCCGTATCACATCTCCGAAGCTTTTCGAAATGAATGTCTGTTTCAATCGAATAAAAACCTTGCCTGTGCCAAGGAGTGGCAGAAAGGAACGCGATTCATTGAGAGTTTCAAGTGGCAATAAAGGATCTTTTTCGTTTTGGATGCGCATACGGGAGCTTGTCTGAGACTGCAAGACTCATCCTCCTTCAAGTGAAGTGATTGGGCGTTGCATGCGATGATCGAAGGCGCTTGCATTTGCTGAGTGCGAAGGACGCCCAAGTCGATAGATGGCAACTTATGAATGGACGGCTCACATTTGGTTGCGAGACAGAAACAAATGCCAGCCACTAACATAACTTTACAGCTACTGCCATGAACTCCACCCAAACGCTACGTGTTGGACATGGAAAGTGTGTGGTGCTTCTACGAGAGCAATTTAAAGTTCCTTGTACACTCCCATAAAAACCTGAGAAAATATACATGTGAATTAAATTTCAAATGAAGACCACCAATGGCATAACTTCTTTTAATTGAAGATGTTCCTAGAATTAAAGCATGTAAAAATTAAACGTTCTTGAGACAGTCAAACAAGCTAAGCAGCCGTAGAAGCTGAAATGTAAGAAGACCGAGCCGACTCAACCAACACATTCGTTTGTCAATACCGTCATATTTCGTAGCGGTTGACATTAAAGAATTGTGTTCAGGTGCCTTGAAAAGCAGTTGGCAAATTAGTGAAGCGGCGAGAGACACACGGGAGGGAGGAGCGCAAGCATTGCTGTCAAGCCAGCGGGGGACTGTCATGACCTTCCCATCCAGTGGCCGCCTTTAAAAAGTCCGCTAGGGGCTCTGTACTACAACACGATACTGATCAGACCGCGAGTCCAACATAATTGCTGGGGTTCTTCGGAGAAAGAACGGAGTCTTTCGTGCTGGAGGTGTCGGAGATGTGCAGCGCGGTCTCGAGTATTCCATTAGATCCGCTTGCACACTTACGTGTCGCATTTATTTTACGCGCAGAGCAATTTTTCCGTCACTAAAACCTGGCAGCCTTGATAGGTCAGTTGTTACGCAAAATAAGTAACGCATGATTACATTCCGTTGCATAGAGCTTTGCCGCTAAAGAAGTGTTTAACTATTAGCTGGGGCTTAAAAGGGACTTGAAATAGAAGTGTAGTAAATTCGAAAGTCGCATGATTATAACAGACACACTTGAAAAAAAAACACTTAAGAGAAGCGCACGCAAAAAAACACTGGCATGAAAAAAATTAGGATTATTTCAACAATGAATTTAATTTTGTGCGTTTTTAGAGGCGTGCCTTATATCTACCGAGAAACGCAAAAAGAATCGTCGATCAATTGAAACCAATACATACTGGGTGGTTGCTAAAAATGCATACCTTTCAATATTCCAACAACTTTAAACATATGAAATAGAAAACTATAACATAGAACATTCGAAAGGACAGAATTCAATGTTTTATTACGTATCTGGTATACCTTCTAAATAAACAAACATGAAGGATGCAGGAGAGAAGATTATTGTAGATTAGATTATTAGATAGTTTAAGCCTCCCTATCCGCAACAAAGGCGATGCAAAGAGAGGAACGAAGAAGGCACCATTTAGTATGGAGTTAAGGGAACGCGGAATCCATGCAGAAAGGGCATAGAAACAGTAAGATGAGAAAGAAGTTCATGAAACAAGATCAAAGTTGAAGAAGAAAGTAGTAGGTGCTGAAAAAAGATGGTTCTTAACATTAAAAAAAAAACTTTTATTTCAACAAAAAGAAGGCCTACCTAACTTTCAGCTCGGGCCCTCATATTATCCCCCTGGGAGTGCTAATTCCCATATATATAATATTTGTCTCCCCTTGAGAGGGAAAGTTATTGTAACCAGCAAACATGGCACAACTGACTCTTCAACAACGCAAGTTCATCATCGAAGAAATGACAAAAATTGGATCTATCATCTGGACTCAGTGGAAATTCTTCTTGGAATACCGATTCGAACCTAACAAATTAACGATGCAGAGGAACTTCCAAAAGTGGCAATCCCAGTTGATTGGGAGAAACATTAATAAAAGAAGATCTGGAAGAAAAGTTTCTGAACGCACGGCGGAATATGTTGAAAGACTGAAAACTCTAATCCAAGATGAAGACACGAATTCGACTTGAAAATTAGCGCAAAGTAAAAGACTAAGATTATAAGTTAGTTTAAGCCTCCCTAAACGCTACAAAAAAGAGCGTATCGAAGAGAAGAAGGAGTAAGGCACCATTTAGCATGGAGGTGAGACAATGGGGAATCTATGCAGAAGAACATAGAAACAATTAGTTGAGGAAGAAGTTCATGAAACAAGATAAAAGTCGAAGAAGAAAGTAGTAGGTGCTGAAAAACAGGACAGCAGTGAACCGAAAAAAGAGGGTACTCAACATGACAAACGAGATTTCATTTCTACAAAAAGAAGGCCTACATAACTCTCAGCTCTGGCCCTCACACATTTTCCCCTTGGGAGCGCTAATTCCCATAGATACTAGAGATGTACCCCACTGAGAGGGAGCAAAGTTAAATAAAAATGAAAAATTAACTCTTTTTCATTCCAATAGTACCAGTTTTATTTTCCTATCATGTTTGTGAAAAATGTTATAGCCATTTTAAAAGGTTTACATCTTCAGCAACCACACTATGTATAAAGAAGAAATATGTTTCAGAGGTGGTATTCTCCCAGCGCAACTGATACAAAGATGAAAAGTTGAATAAATATATGGAAACTGAAAAAATCTGTCCCCTATCAAAGCACTCCTTGCATTAAGGCTTCGCAAGAAAGTGGCATTCCTTCAAACTTTGCAATGCTCAACATAACGACGAAGTTTGAGCGAGTGCCATTTTTGTTCCACGTGGGGGATAAATTTAAGTGGACAAATACACAACGGAACCAATCTCAACATACGGAGGCTTGAGCGAAATGTTGGAATGTACTCGCAGGTACTCAGAATACAAAAAAAATTAAGCAACTGAAAGAATTAACTGAAAAAGCCACATCGCTGTGTTACAGCTCATTTTTTCATCGCAGAACTATCGCTCTACTATAAAAATATACATATTCTGTTGATAAAACACTTTTCCGTTTTTGTACATGAGATAATACGATGAATGTACCCTTCGTGGGTACATTCATCTTATGAAAAATGCATGGTGATTCAGAACATTTTCACTCATATAGAATCCAACTCAAGAGTCTAAAAGGCTAATTTCCACTGAATATATTTATTTACATAAGCCCATTCATACGAATAAAATGCAATTCTATCAAACTCTCAACAATATTAGCCGTCGTGTATTTACATAGATATGTAAAAAATTACAACTAATTTTTGAGGTTGTAACCTTAGAAATTTTTAATAGGTATTGTTAACAGTTCTTCATATCTCTGCTAGTGAAACGTCTTACTGCCTCACAGATTAGGATATATTTAAAAAGCAGGTAATACTTGCATATTTATAAAAGTTGGGTGTCCTTATCTGAATCGTTATTCAAGAGAAAATTTGAAAGGCAGTGATGTCTGACTCGCAGTAACGCTCATAACATAATTTGAGTTCTTCAAGTGATCAGAAGGTTCATAATAATACTAGCTTTTGAGTATATATATGTATATAAATGAACACCACAAATATCTTCCTCAGATAATGAATTTTTTAAATCATCAGAAGGAAATGCTGGTTGTTGGTAATGCCATGCTTTGGTTATCAGCCTAATTAAATGATAAACTTGATTTATGGAATATTATCAAAGCCGTCATTTTCAGCGTGTCGTATTCGCTGTTGAAAATCTTACTCGATTCATTCATACTACGAATAGAAGTCAAAGAGAGTACTACACAAGCAGATGTTATGAACAAGAACATTCAAATAAAGAACATCTATAATGAAAAACATCTATATATATATTTTTTAATACAAATCGTACACTAATCATCAAAGAGTAAATTAGATCAAATAAGTTAGTTTAAGCCTTCCCAGCCACCACAAGGGTGTTCCCACGAGAAGAAAGAGGGAGGCACTATTCAGCGCTATATCAACTGAATGGAGGAATTTAGAAATTTTGCACAAGGCGTGTTCCTTTGCCCTGCTCGATAAAAATAAAAATAATCGAAAAAAGTTTATGAAACAAGATTAAAGTTGAAGAAGAAAGTGATATGTGCTGAAAAAAGGACAACAGTAGTCCAAAAATAGATGATCCGTAACGAAACAAAAAAATTTTAATCAAAAAGAAAACCTACCGAACCATCAGCTCAGGACCTCACAATTTGCTCCTGGGACATTTGATGAAAATGCAAAAGGATAAAAATGCGCTTCTCAACGTGTTTTATCCTTACGTGTATTTTTGAATAAAATCCAACAGGAATAAATCACCATTAATTAACTTGATGTTTAAATTGTAAATTTCGTACTCATATGAGTTGCTTTTCCAGCTCATTTGCGAGTGCAGTTTGACTATCATTTATCTTGGAACTTATTGCACATGGAATTCAACTCATTTTACCAATAACTATAACTATCGCAAACATTACTTTATTTAAATAACTTAGGCTTCGTGGAAGTGAAATTAAAATTGCACTGCATCAACAGCGCAGAAATATGGGGGACCTGCCCAAACTTCACCAGTCCCGGAGTCAAGATGTTGAAATTGTATACGGAGACTTCAACGCTGCTTCGGTAGTGATCTTTCGTGACTGTCATCGAGAGCGACAGACACGTTTCGCGCAGTTACCGACAGATTTCTGGGTTAAAGAGGTCACTTGGGTAAATTACCACATTTTTATCTAATCAATTATCAACTTCATCGACTCTAAATGATCACTCTACAACTGACTTCTCCCTCTACCGCGGCGATGACGAAGATGAAACATTCGACAGGTAGCTTATTTTTCGAATCTTTTTCCAATGCAAAGATATGACTTTTACCTATCAAACAGCAAAATTATCCTTGAAAGCTGACAAATTTTACTTTAAAAAATGGCTGAGCATTTGTAAAAAAAAAACTACAGCCCGTTGAATTCATCAAATTAAAAGTAATTTTGAGAGCCAATGAGATAAATTTTTCCATCAATGTCCTTTACGACTTTTTCATGAACACAGGCAAACTCTAAAACCAGCTATTAATAAGCAAAAAAACTCAATTATAAAGCTCAAATTATTTTCCTGGAGAGCGCTAAATAAATTCAAGATGTTCAAGAATTCCAGCCAAGATCCGGTGGTTCAGTAAAAAAAAATGCGCAGCACGGAAGGAGTCCAACGATCAATCAAAAAAATGCAAAGAAGTTACGGCTAACCCGAGTCACGGGCCACAAACTCGGGTCCTAACACTGTGTTGGCCGCAAAGAGGCCTGCTCTGGGCGTGACTAATTACGTTAGAGTCAGATTTTAGTAACCACTTCTACACACCCGTGTAACCACAGCCAAAAACAGAGCTTTCTTTTTTCCCCCTCTAAGACCAAAGCAGCGGCCCAGACTGCCGGCCGGCCCTGATCCCGTTGCGTTTTTGCGTTTCTAAGACTTAGGAAATGATGACAATTGGAGAATCGGAGAAATTAGCAGACAGCTTTTCTTTGTTCAAAAGGATTAAATGGAATTCAACGAAAGTGCTACTCCGGGGACACGAGTGCAAGAGATGGGTAAAGAGAAATCGGTCACACAACAAATGAGGACCAGTAAAATATTATGCTTCTACTAGAAGAACCTAGAATTTATACGCAAATTATTCCCAAATACATGGTGAAACAAGAAAACATTACGTACATTCAACACCGTACACATGCTGTCCAAGGTTTGTTGAAAGGGAATGCAAGTTCTTCAAAAAAGAAATGCGAGTTCAAATGATGTGCACTCGCAAATCAGTTAACAGCGTCTCAAAAATTGGCCGAAACAATTTCACGTTTACAAGAACTGAATACCATGAAGAAGACCACGCTTCTGATTCAGACTGAATATCTCATGCCGACTCAAGCCTTCAGAATTGACCGCCAGAAAGTCGAAGATCGATGTTAACAAAACAACCCGACGTACGTTATTTGGGCTGGCACGTCAAAACATTTTTCATAGATTATCTTAAATGTTAGTTAAAGCCTCCCTAACCGCAACAAAGGTGTTCCAAATAGTTTAAGGAGGAAGCACCATTTAGTGTGGTGCTTAAGTTTATAACGGACCATTTAGTATGTTGCGTTCCCATTTAGTTGAGGGAACGCAAAATCTATGCACAAGGCGCATAAAAACAGTAAGTTGAAAATAAAGTTTATGAAACAAGATAAAAGTTGCAGAAGAAAGCAGTAGGTCCTGAAAAACAGCACAGCAGAGAACCGAAAAACGATGGCCCGTAACAAAACAAAAATCCTATTTTATTTTACCGAAAGGAAGGCCTACCTAAATTTTAGCTCGGGCCTTCTCACATTTTTTCCCCTGGGAGCACTAATTCCCATAAATACAATAGTTGTGTCCCCCTGAGGGGCCAACATTCCAAATGGCATAAGCAAAGAAGTCGAAATGATCAAGGTAACGTACTGTATTACATGCAGCACCATCGAAAAGGGAATTTTCTTTTTGTTCAACTTCGAATTGGTTCCTTCTAATGAAGTTCGAGTTTAAATAGCTCAAATTTTTCAGGGAAAATTCTCCTAAGTAATCTTCAGAAAATTTTGAAACTTGCCATTCAACTTCTTATGATTTAGCTATGAGGACTAATTATTACGACTCTACTGGCTTTTTTACATTTCATTGCAAACATTGCTACCTAACATTTTTGGCAAAATATTCTGTTCATAATGTCGTGACAAATATCGAACGTTTCGAGAGCCATCATTTTGTCACCCAAATACTGATGAGACAAACATGAAAAAGTGTCGGCTCACTTGCGTCTCGATGCAGTAATATGCAATATTTTTAGTTCGAAATTGAACAGAAGAACACAAACAATAAGTGATAAGTTTTCGTGCAATGCTAAACGACGAAAAGTTTGAACAGCTTTTCACACCGTCAGAAAGAGAAGCAGATTCAGAATCAATGGCACAAATTTTTGTCATTTGAGCTCAAATATTTTGCCAAAACGAACTGAATTTTTTAAGGGATATATGGTTATTTTCAAACACTTTCGGATCGCAATTAGAACAATTGATACTTATTGGAAAAAAGCTTCAGTAGGAATATTTATGTGGTAACTAACTAATTACTGAATTCATAACTTCACTGAACAAAATCGGAGACTGGTTTTCCAACAGTCATTTCAGCCTAGTAAAGAAGGTTGTAAAATCAACTCTTGAGCGTGTTTCTCATTTTCTATTAACTTAACAAAACGACAAAAAATTTTAGCCCCATAGGAAGACACAAAATCTTATTTCATAAACTCCGTATATTTTATTTGAAGAAAATTTTTCTGTGACCATACTCAGACGTAACGATGATGAACGACAAGACAGCACAATTGGCACTGTCTGCACAAAGTCTTTTTGCTATTTTCGCGTCCTCTTCTGTTAAATATTTGAAGGACATATAAGCTCTAAAAGCTTCAGAAATATAAATGCCTTTGATCCATACGATGTAAAAGCTTCAGAAATATAAATGGCTTTGATCCATACGATGTATTCACTTTTGCTCAAATGTGTTTCACGAAATCATTCTAAAGCATTCCAATCCACCCACTTTTCGAAACTGTTTTTATTAATAAGATGGTAATGGTAAGTACTGTAACCTCCATGAATTTAGGACCACATTTGTGTTCTCTTTTTAACGTAGTTCAGATGGCGTGAATTTAACAGCAAGCTTTTGATTGTTCTCTGATCGCAAAATACAAAAGAAATTTTTCAAAGTAAGAGGCATGAATTAGTGTGAAAGCTTTGAGCAATAGCTTTATGGCTATGATTTGCAAAATATCAAGGATTGAGACATTGTTTTCTGCACATTGTAAACCGACGAACAACAAAGTTCTGGTCATGTTGCCTAAGCATAATTCTTTAAAAGGAAGGCGAGAAAATGGAAAGGGAATAAAACACGTTCCTATCAACGTCCTCCCGTTTATAGATTTTACCTTTTATCGACATCCAAATCTGCAATTACAGAGTAAACAATTGCAGGTTGCGTTCAAATCAGAAGCAAAAGAGTATCGTAAGAACAGAGACGACATGGACTTGAAAAAGGATTTCGAAGCCACAATCGAGATCCCCACAAAAACTTGGCAAACGTCTAAATAAATTGTTTTAAAACACCATTCAGGAAGAAAAATTTGTAAACAAAATTTACTCAAACAATGCCACTTAAATAAGTAGTGAATATGAGTTAGAGACTCTGATCAAAGGCAAAGAACATATAGTTGAAAATAACAA
Organism: Platorchestia sp. MABIK; assembly: GCA_014220935.1. Taxonomy (NCBI): domain Eukaryota; kingdom Metazoa; phylum Arthropoda; class Malacostraca; order Amphipoda; family Talitridae; genus Platorchestia; species Platorchestia sp. MABIK. The sequence goes on from JACJUY010001784.1 coordinate 116,740, forward strand.
AGTTTATGTCGATCCTAGCGTGATAATTCAATCAAGGTGACCGAGAAGAAAAATTATTCCCATGTCAAATCTCTGGTAGTTGAAGATTCAAGGCTGAGCAAGCACAGAGCAACATTAACCTTTCATCTAACTAAAGAAAATTTTACATTCTACAGATTTAACCTCAAACACAGAGAGCTTTTTCTTGGAAACGAACATTCACTTGAGCTTTACTGTATTAGACTCATTGTGGGATTGAAACGAATAATTCATCAGATGAGCATCATTACCCGTTAAATTTAAGCGTAAAGCAGAATAGAAATTCATTGCAGCAGATTAACAAAAGACCAAAGATATGTGTGAAAATTACTGCGTGCAAAACAAGTTTCAACGAACTGTGGTCATCCATAAACGAAATTTTTTCCAAGAGATGTAAAGGAGAAGTACAACCCTCAACGACATGAACCAACAATAGAGGCGAGTCATTTCCTCAGAATGCAGGCAAAAAATTGACGGACACTTGAAAAATATTTCCACAAGGGAAGCAACTAAGCCTATTTCACACCAAAATATTTCATCTCCCTGCAATTGAAACAGGAAAACAAATAATTAAGTGAATCATGGGGGAAATTAGGCTTCTCATTGAAAAATACTCAAGTGTATCAATCGACCACGATGGAAAACTTTGATCCGAACAGAAATATCCCGTTGGTCATTTACGAAGACTTTCCACACAGGTCGACCAAAATGAAAATTGAAGACATTTACGTCACGAAGAATGATTTCTCCACAAGTGACCAACTACTAAATCAAAGTGACACAATCCCTCTGTTGAGCACATTGAAAACGTTGCACTTTTAAGTGTAGCATAGTGAGAGAGAAGAGCGGTAAAGGATGGCGGAGAGAGGAGCGAGCGAAATAGTGGATATAAAGGCTATTTTGTGCGGCAGTGCCCTCGGGCTAAGACGCGGGTCGCTTGCCTTCTTCTCTTCTCCAGCCAGAGCCGCGGTGAGTCTCAAGCTCAGATGTCCATCCACCCAACAACCGAATAACATCTTTTCTTAACCAAAACACCAGCTAGCCTACGCCAATCGCAGGCGCGAACGCTTGCCCTCTCTCTCTCAAGGATCACTGAAAACATTCAAAGAAAAAATCCAAATACCAAACTGTTATTTTTTGCGGCTCAAAACTTGACTCTGGCAAGTTCATCTCCCACTGAACTGAGATAAAAATTATCGTAACATAATTATTACCCACCTTCAAATCCTACTCACAAAGCACTCCACTCACAAAATATCACGGTAAGATTCAAAACACCGATTTCATAAAACTCCAATTTACTTAAATTAGGTGGTTTGGCACTTAGAAGGCAGGTTTTGCACAGCACTCGCGGCACTACACAACCACTCACAACGGCAGACAGAAAGCGACTGACCGCCAAGCAGTTGCACCAACACATGCTCCACAGCAATCAAGGAACAGGTAGACCGAGCTCTGCCTGAGTACAGGTAGACGCGATGCAGCTAACTCATCCCACATTACACTTGCTCCAAACTGGAGCCAGTAATATATTCAAGAATAACGATCTTGGCAGGTGGGAAGTGATATAATTGTGTTGCTTGGAAGAACAACATGTGAAATTGGAGACATGGTCATGTCTTGTGTGTGAAAGGATATAGTAAATACATTCGTAAAAGCCATGAAAGGCGAAAAGAAATGTCATGAAAAACGCACTGACGCAAAATGAGATTAGATTAGATTATTAGTTAGTTTAAGCCTCCCTATCCGCAACAAATGAGATCCAAACAGAGGAAGGAAGAAGGCACCACTTAGGATGGAGTTAAGGGAACGTGGAATCTATGCAGAAACGGCATAGAAACAGTAAGATGAGAAAGAAGTTCATAAAACAAGATCAAAGTTGAAGAAGAAAGTAGTAGGTGCTAAAAAACAGGACAGCAGTGAACCGAAAAAAGATGGTCCGTAACAGAACAAAAGCCTATTCTATTTCAACAGAGAGGAAGCCTACCTAACCTTTAGCTCGGGCCCTCACATAGTCCCCCTGGGAGCGCTAATTCCCATAGATACAATAGTTGTATCCCCCTGATGGGACGCAAAACGAGAGACAAAATGTAACGAAATTATAATAACGCCAGGATAAATATTACTATAATTTACACATACCATGAGAAGTGTCATGAGGTTGGGCAAGGCCCATAAATAAAAATTGAAAAACGCTTTTTAGAGCTGGATTCAGGATAAAGAAAAAGAGGGTATGGGAAACGGAAAATAGGAAAGATGCAAATTATTTCAAAATGATATTTAAAAATGCAAAGTACCATCGATCAAAATTCAATTCGAACATATGGGAAAAACATAAAATGGAATGTGCGTTGGTAATGAATTAAATTTGAGAAAATAGTGCGGACGTGAAAGATCTTACTGCATGCGGGTAAAGAAATTCGTGTAAGGAACCAGTGCAGTTATAATAGATCTTCATAAAAATGGAAAACACTAGCTTGAACATAAAGACGTAACCATAGGTCAAACATAAAGCACCATTGCGATAAAGTAAATCTTAATGGGTTTTTTACTATGAAGAATTTATTGCAGATCTACAGGTTCAATTTCTTGAGCGAAAAGTAGACTCGCTTAAGCGTTCGGGTATAAAAATGTGCAAGGCTAATGGAACGAGAAAGAAAACTGCACCTTTTTCACTTCAAATTAATCCAAGTCAAGTTCAATTTAATCCAAGTCAAGTTCAATTTAATCCAAGTCAAGTTCAATTTAATCCAAGTCAAGTTCAATTTAATCCAAGTCAAGTTCAATTTAATCCAAGTCAAGTTCATTTTAATCCAAGTCAAGTTCTTTTTAATCCAAGTCAAGTTCATTTTAATCCAAGTCAAGTTCATTTTAATCCAAGTCAAGTTCAATTTAATCCAAGTCAAGTTCAATTTAATCCAAGTCAAATTCAAATTAATCACAGTAAAATTTTACATATATATATATATATAGGAACACATTTGGATTCTATGTATGTAATGTGTCTTCCGTACTATCAGTTATTAAAATAATTTTAAAAATGCTTTTTCCTGTATCTTATGTACCGATTTCTCTAATATAGGAGTATTGAAGATAAGTGTTTCTCATTGAATTTGGATCAGCGCTTCCTTCAAGATGGATCCCTACAACCAATCAACGGACTATGAAACGAGTAAAGATGAACAAGAAAATATACGCCCAGGAGTAAGAAGAGGAATAAAGAGAGGAAGATATAAGAAAACACGAGAAGAAAATGCATTTGTATATTTTTCAAGATGAAATATACATATCTTCCGGTAGTAATCCTTTATAGTTGCATGTATATGAATTCATATATATGTGTGATAAAGTGGAATTTCACGTACATAAATATCTATAAGTGTAAGTAACTCCTTGAAACTGTGTGTATGTGTAACATAAAATTACCTTTTGAACATAAATATTTGAATGTCTGCACACTGCCATCAATGTAGAATTTTAAAACAACTTTAATGAGGAGTATAATACGAAGTTTTTATAATTGACTTGCATCTTTTACACCGCTCAAAGATCTGAGTCACACTCTGCCTCCTGATACTGGGTACTTACCCCATTTTCCGACAGCTCGTTTTTATATTGCAGAAATTTTTTGTGCTCCTTGCTGAAAGGAAAAACGACTGTCGTGCTCATCACATCCAACAGATACATATTTAACACAAAAAAGCTCAAATTAAGAAGTGATTATGTCAAATTTTAACTCAACTTAGGGTTGGATTAATATGAACTTGACTCGGATTAATATGAACTTGACTCGGATTAATATGAACTTGACTCGGATTAATATGAACTTGACTCGGATTAATATGAACTTGACTCGGATTAATATGAACTTGACTCGGATTAATTTGAACTTGACTCGGATTAATTTGAACTTGACTCGGATTAATTTGAACTTGACTCGGATTAATTTGAACTTGACTCGGATTAATTTGAACTTGACTCGGATTAATTTGAACTTGACTTGGATTAATTTGAAGTGAAAAAGGTGTAGTAACTTAACCAACAGAGATTAGGCACAAATTGCTAAGAAATATTTTAATGATTTAAAGATGTAAATGTACTTAGGTAAAGAAATTATCCCAGGAGCTAATCTATTTTGAATAAAATCCCACAGAAAATTTAATTACAAAATATTTAAGAATGTTACAAACATTAAATTCTTCACGGAACTGCATTAATTTCAGGAGTTATTTTACTGTCTCACGTAAGAATGAAAATTATGATCCATTTCATAAAATGGGCTTAGACTTCACATCTGTGATCCGTTAGCATGCTGAAAACAGTGTGTCCCACAAAACCTAAACCGAGTATCTATTTTCCTACTTATCAGTAATACCATCATAATCAATTATACATTTTCTATAGGTTAATTTTGAAGGATAATTTTGCTAGAAATTAAATGCTAATGATATTCTTATGATGGTATTACTGATACGGGAAAATAAATACTCGGTTCGGGTTTTTGCGGGACTTACTGTATAAACGGAAATTAATTCCGAATGAGCGTCTTGATGTAACCAAAAGCATAATTTTGTCGTTAGCCAACAATAATACAGATTAGATTAGCCGTTAGTTTTAGCCTCCCTACCCGCAGCAACAAATGCGATCCAAAGAGAGGAAAGACGAAGGCACCATTTAGTATGGAGTTAAGGAAACGCGAAATCTACGCAGAAAGGGCATAGAAACCGTAAGTTGTGAAAGAAGATTATGAAACAAGACCAAAGTTGAAGAAGAAAGTAGTAGGTGCTGAAAAACAGGATAGCAGTGAACCGAAAAAAGGTGGTCCTTAACATTACAAAAACATTTTATTTCAACAAAAAAGAAGGCCTACCTAACTCTCAGCTCGGGCCCTCACACAGTCCCCCTGGGAGCGCTAATTCCCATAGATACAATAATTGCATCCCCCTGAGGTGATCACAATAATACAATATGTGCTTGATGTTTTTCAGAGATACAAGACATAAAATTATTAAAATTGAATTAAAAAGGAAAATTTATGGGATTAAATCGTTAAAAGCCGAGTAGGTCCTATAGCTTTATAAAAGCAGTCTTACTGGCATCATTTTCTATTCTCGCTATTCAGGATTGAGTAAAATGTGTGCAAAGAATAAATTTTTGGCGACAATTTTACCAATCAAGACTGGTAAATTAAAAGGTTCAATTTTCTATCGAAATATTCCTGGGACATAACGCATCTTCCGTTATTGTAGAAAATTTAAATCAGCATTTAAATTACCGCGAAATTTCTAAGGCTTTCGAGTTGGTAACCATAGAAAATTTCACTAGCAAATTTTTCTTAAATATTCTGGAAAAGAAAACACATCTGCTCTCAAAAATTTATTTTCCTCAAGTTTTTAACTACATGCTCCTGCGTTCACCAAGATATTAATTACATGTTTCCTAACGTAGGTAGACCTTTAGAACGAAAAAATAAAGTGTTAAGACAAGGTGATGAGTTTACGAGACATGTTTTCCTTTTGACATATCGAGGGATGCTAACAACCGAAAGGGACAAATTCCGATACCCAAAAGCAAAGATGAATTTCCAACACCGCAGGATGGATGAGACAGGCCAATCAGTATGTGCATTTTGTGCACGAGGATAACTTGACCCTGATGTTCTGTATGAATATCGTGTACTCAAAAAAATTGTGAAGCCGCATTTTTCCCCCACCGAAAAATATATGTGTTCATTTCCCAAAAACATTGAAACTTGAAATAGATTACAACCAACGAGATTTTAAATTTTTCTCAACATTAAGGTCCTAAATCGAGAGACAAACCATAAGAAGTGGACAGTAGTCGTGCCAGGGGTTTAATATAGAATTAGAAGAAACAAAATAAAAGTCCATTCTTTTGAGTGTCTTACGTTAGGAACGAAGACTGAAGGTAATAAACACTAAACACTACTGAAGAATGCCTTGTTGGATAGTAATCTTCTTATATTTACACTAGACTTAAGGCTTCCGCAGAGGTCATTGATATTGTTGAAAGTTTATTGGAAGGAACTTAATGATTTTGCTTCTAAAACTAAAAAATCGACGTTCCAAAAATTTGAAACTAGTTTTTCGAGCCCACTTAAAAAGTGCGCACCTATTAACTAGCTCGACAAAGTTGCTGGAACATCTAACACCATATCATGTAACGAACATGCTTCAATAAATGAATTTTAAGAACATAATGCCACCAAAAGAAGATACCCATGAGTCAGAAACGAGAAAGCTGTCGCATGAGGGTAAAAAATATTTCACCGTGAAAAAGGAGTGAAAAAAACAATATTGCTGGAAAAGATGCAAGAAAAGTTGGCAAATTGAATTATAAAAATTCCTTAATAAAAAATTAATTATGTTCAATTCGTGGAAATCAAATAAAAGGTTACTTATGCCCATGACAATGGTTAAATCCCCTCCTAGCGCTGTAATAATTGTTTGCTATTAGGCAGAAAAAATCTACAACACCTCACTGAACGGACTAAAAGAGTAGATTTTCGTTGAATATGTTTTTACAAAATTTCCTACGCTGAAGAAATTCAGTTTAAACATAACGCGTTCGGCGTACTAGAGAATTAACATCAGTGATATCTGATTAAAAACCATGAAGCAAATTTAAAAGAATTTTCCAAAAATTTCTCTCGCTATCAAGTGCTAAACGGTGTGAGCATCAAATTTAAAATAATTCAATATTCAAGGCGTTCATCAGTCACACAAAGTTCATTATAATTTAAATCATCGTTAGTCTGTAAGCTACTCAAAACTCCAAACTTGAAAGGATTATTTGAGAGTCTGTCTATCGAGCTCCAGGTCTGTAGCAACCGAAGTTAAGCCAAAATAAAACTGAAAAAAATCTGAAAAAGTTTTAAAAATAAATTATAGCTACCTTGTTTTCAAAGAAATTTTCGAAAATCTCAAGAACTATTCGCCGTTTGGCCCATGCTTAGATATAGAAGCTTGTATAAAAACTGCAGGTAATCTAGGACTTTCTGTCGTTGATCAATGATCTAAAACCTGACTTGAATCACGACACATTTAGATGCAGAGCGCTCAGCAAAATGCCGGGGCTAAACATGATGAATCAGAAGCAACCACATTCGCCGAAGCTTCACAAATCACTTGGTCTAGAAAGAACACCCGCAATTATGGCATCCAAATCAAAGATTTGTTTTGCTCAGGCTTGAACTTGCAAGCGCCTCGGTGTACGAAGTAGCTTATTTTGTAATACGATATTAAATTGCACTAAGTTCATATCTAATCTCCTTCTTGGCCATAATGAATTGTAATGTAGAGCTGCGCCCTGTGTCCCAAGAAGGCTGGCAAAGCTAATCCCACATTGAGTCTCTCTCTGGACCCAGGCTGCGACATCGGCAGTCGAGGCACGAGCGTCTCTCTTTCCAGTCTCCTCTCTTCAAGATGGCAGCAGCTCGCAACGATATGTTGTCACAAGAGCTAAATTATGAACTAACAGCAATACAAAATTATCCTATTAAAAAAATCGGCGTTTGTCGAACGAACAACTGTAGGATTTAATCTGAGGACGCTAAAAGAAGAACTGCTGAAGCCCCATGCAGCTTTAGTTTTGTTCAAGTTCTACTAATACCTCAGTAATGCTGTTCCGATGTCTATTTACGCTCGTAGTTCGAAAATATATACATAAGACGCTTGCACTGCTTGTTGCGAGCAAGCTTCTGTCACTGATAAATGCCTTTAACGTTCATTTTAATTTGGTGCTTCCCCTCAGGCCACGTTTACTCAACCCTTGAAATGAACTAAGTTCCATGGAGCCCACTGGTTTATCCCGGTAATCGCTGTAGAGAAATTCAACACAAGGAGTATTGGCTTCGCAAATCAAGGAATGCAAACGACTGAAAGTACGAGTATAAGCTGCTAGAATAGTGTTTTGTTTTAACGTACGAGTGAACGAGTGAACCCAGTCTAGAAAAATTGATGCTATACGTTAAAGAAAGCTTCCTAAGAAGTAATTCGTTTGGATTATAAGTTAGCTTAAACCTTCCGATCAGATTAGATGTTAGTTTATGTCTCCTTAACCGCAACAAAGACGTTCCAAAGAGAGGTAGGAGGAAGGCACCATTTATTATGGACTTAGGGGAACGCAGAATCTATGCTTCAGGTACATAGAAAGAAAGTTGAGAAAGAAAAAGGAGAAGAAGAAGAGAGATGAAAGTAGAAGAAGATAAAAGTAGAAGCAGATAAAAGTAGAAGAAGAGAATAGTAGGCGCTAAAAAATGGATGGTCCGAAGCACAATTAAGAACCTACTCTATTTCATCAAAAAGAAGGCTTAGCTTGCCTCACCTTTCACTCGGGACCTCACAAGCCTCCCGATCAACAACAAAAAAAGAGTTCCCAAGAAAGAAAGGAGGAAGGTGCCATTTAGTATGGAATTAAGAGGACAGGGAATCTATGCACAAAGCGTCTCTACATCTAGCGCATGGAAACAGCAAAATTGAAAGAAGTTTATGAAACAGGGTGAAAATTTACAAAAAAAGAGGTAGGGGCTGAAGAAAGGATAGGAGGAGGAGCTAGGGAACCAAAAAAAGATGGCCCATAGCAAACAAAAAATCGATTCAATTTCAGTAGAAACAAAGATTACCTACCTAACCCTTAGCTCGGGACCTCAAATCTTCCTCCTGGGAACGGTAGCGTACGTCAATAAAATGGTTGTATTACGCTGAGAGGTTTTCCGAGCACATTTCTCTTCCATTCTCAGCATAAGAATATTTGGAGAGCAAGTAATGATGTAGTAGACTTGAGATTGCCTCGCTCCACTGTCCCACTACACACTGCACTTCAGTGAGATGCCTGATCTTGCGGAGATGAAATTTGCTATACTCTGGTCCTCCATGCGCGTCGTTATGCACACTTCCTCGCCATCTTTGATTCCAGAAGACCCCGCCGATCTATCAAACAAAAAGGAGTCCTGCAATGCTTTTATTTTTTTAAAAATCTCTCCCCTGGCCATAGCCCGGAGGATCAGCGATGTATTTGGCTGTATTTCCAAGTGACGAGGATGTCCATTTCTGCTCTAGAGAAGAACACTCAGTCGTAATTTTTCATTCTGTATTGCCAAATGAGCGGCCCCGGTGCCTCTAAGTTTCCAGTTTACAAAAGCATGGTTTTAAACCGAGAAGGGATATCAAATCTAGCTATAACATCCGATAACCTCGAGAAAAAAATCCTGCTGGTCTAAACATCGTCTGAGTGAGAACAATCAGTATTGGCTGAAAAAGGATCTGAAAACGTAAGTAGAACATGCTGTCAAGAGATACCGTTCATTTAGGTCAGGAAAAAAAGATTGCTGTATGTTTCAATAAACACAAGCATTGAGTATGAGACAAGTGGAAGGTGATGTTCAAGAGAAGGAAGTATGACAAAGCAGGTCAGGAGCGGCTCAAAATCCTTGGCCCTCTCTGCGGAGTGTTCAAATGCAACTCGCGGGACAAGGTTAAAAAGTGAAACACCCAGAGAGTGTAAGCGTGTAGGTACCCCATGGCACTATCAAAAGCATGGGGTGGACTTTGCTAACTTTTTTAACAAGTATTTGTCGAGAGAGGGACGTCACTCGATGGTTGTTGTCCAAAGAACCACAGAGTAGATTATAGGTTAGCTTTAAGCCTCCTTAAACAGCAACTAAGACGTTTCAAAGTAAGGAAGGAGGAAGGCACCATTTAAAATGGAGTTAAGGGAACGCGGAATCTATGCACAATTGGTGCATAGAAACAGTAAGTTGAAAAATAAGTTCATGAAACAAGATAAAAGTTGTAAAAGAAAATAGTAGGTACTGAATAACAGGGCAGCAATGAACCGAACAAATATAGTCTTTAACAAAAAAAATAAAACAAAAAATGAAGATTTTTTCACACATAAATCAGGCCTGCCTAGCTCTCAGCTCAGGCCGTGAGAAATATTCCCTGTGTGTGCTAATTTCCATCGATACAATTGTTGGATCCCTCCGAGGAGTTTCAAGACATAAATAGTGAATTTTCAAACACTGCTGTTGAACTTGTTCTCTGGGATCGTTTAGTTGTTAACGTCTTTCCTAAGCTCCTTCTTCATACCCATATCCTTCGTACATTCTGGACAACATTGTAAAAGCCAGAATTTCACTGATTTTTTTGTTTTAGAGACACATGCGAGGTCTAGCACGTATTACATTTTGTACATTAGCTAATTTTCACATAAATTTTGACGACATAAGTTCGAACCATTTGTCTTGATTTACACTATAGTCTCTCTTGCGGTGCTTTCGGTTTGCTAAATGATGTATGGGAAGAGAGACGGTAATACTTGAACATCCGGGATGCGCATCCACTATAAACTTTCGTAACTTACAACCTCTTCGTACGACGCGTGCGTTCTAATTGCGCTCCTTCTGAAGCCAATGCACTTTCATAAATCTAGCTCGAGATACTCTTTCATAGCACAGCACGGATTCACAAATTCCTTTATTGACCATGGCTGACAAGTCGAGCAATCAAAGAGCCGAGTAGCCAAGTCACCAAGTTAAATTTCAGTGTCTGACCATTGATTAAGTTGCAGAGATTTTTTTGAAAACAAGTTTTCTTTGTAACAAGCATCTAATCGCAAATAGCTTAGTTTTCATGCTAATTCATTCACGAAGGGTCAGTTTCAACTAAAGAATGATCTTCTCAGGAGAATTTAATCATCTCAGGACTTGAGATGTTAGCATAAAAATACGGCAAAATGGATTGATTACTCAATCCCGTCAGTAAAACACCTGAAGTTTGTGCACATGCATCCATACTTCTGCTCCATCGTAATTGTCAGTGGTTTAGAAATGTGGAATCTGTCGATTTAATCAACGTGTTGTATTTTTTTCCCCCCCACTTTGCAACAAACGCAGTGAACAAAAACGAAATCTAGATCCTGAATATGACGATTATGAACAAAATGTTTACAGGAGACGGTATTCCCTAATTATGTGCTATCATCTGGCTTGCGACTATAGTCCTCGAAATGAAGTCTTTGATGGTTTTCTAATCAGTGAAGACTAAGTTAAATTCTCATTCATACCGGTTCAGGTGATGTTATACTATTGTGACTATTAACAGCATTTTAATCCGCGTGTAGTTGAAATATTATGCTGATATAAAAGAAAATTCTGCATAAAATTTGGGACTCTCGTCCACTGGAATGAAGGTTAATTATAATCTCGTTAGAGTAAGAACTCTTGATGGTTACAACAGTCGGGCGAAAACCTCATAATTGTTTTGTGAGTGCATCATCATGTTGTTGCATATACTTTTCATAAAGGGCATGCCATTACGTTTAGTTTTCGTGGTAACTTTGGATAATTGTGCTCTTCACTGGAAAAATAATAAGAAAGTTACAAAATGAATGTAGGACGCGCGAGATAAACGCCCTTCCACTGTTCACCCAAACAATCACAGCACGGAAAATTTCGTGTCTCGTAATTTACAGCCAAGTCTACACTCAGTCGCCTGAGTCGTAAGTGGGTAATCAGTGTGCAACACTGAACTCTATGGCTTGTCTAATGAGATCCTCAACACTCAGCAATTGTAGATGCAAGATGGGACGCCCACGGATGACATGAAAGGAGTCGCAGCTCATGCCAGAATTTTTTCATGTCATGGTTTGTACCTCAAAAGCGAGATCTATCAGGCTGCACAGCGCTTGGTTACCACGCAATTCATTTTAGATCTAGTGAGTGCGAACCTCATTTCCCAGTTACCAGGATATCAGTATGGTGAGAACGAAGCCTGCATCTCAAAGTTCATGCAATCTCATCCATGAAAGTGAGGACGCAGGGATTCTTTTCCGTTGAACTCAGGAGTGCGTTTTAAAAAATTCAATAAGCTCTGAAAAACAAGTAATGTGGCTTCCCAGTGAATGAAATTATTTGAAATTCAGCGCACACTAGCGCTGGAGATAAAATGAATACATGAAGTCTGATCAAGAGTACAAATGTTTACCATTATAGGAATGGCTTGTTTTCTACAGCAAACGTACAATGGCATTTAATTTTAATTCTCACATATTTCAGATTAGATTAGATGAGTTAGTTCCAGCCTCCCTAACCGTAACAAAGGTGTTCCAAATAGAAGAAAGAGGAAGGCACCATTTTGCATGGACTTGAGGAAATGCGAATTTTGTGCACAGAGGGCACAGAAACCGAAACAAATTCACGAAACAAGATAAAAATTGAAGAAGTAAGAAAGTAGTAGGTACTAAAAAACCGGAATGCAGTGAACCGAAAAAAAAGATGGTCCTTTGCAAAACAAAAACCCTATTCTATTTGAACAAAAAGGAGGCCTACTTAACTGTTAGCACGGGACCTCACAAATTCTACCTGGGAATACTAATTCCCATAGATACAATAGTTGTATCCCCCTGAAGGGGATGTAAAATAGATTTGTTTTAAAAATTGTGTACTTAGACTCCAAGTGGGAGTTTTTCAACTGATTTCACGGTGTTGAATATTAAAGTTTTGCAAGCACAACAACAACAGTAAATCAGCTTATTCTGAGCGTTATGCTTCTAAGCCAACTCGTACTGGAAGGAGGCTTGAACCATAAGACGCATCAGAATTGAAATGTTTACCGGTCAAATTCTACAGTTGATGCCCAGGAAGCAAATAAATTGGAAGTTATCTCGACTGGCTATGCAAATACTGAGCTCAGTTAAAATTTCAGCATGAGAAAATGCAAGCGTGGAGTAGGTGCAAGCACAGAGGGAAGCGAACTCAAGCGCAAAGTTGGTGCAGGTGTCGAGTTTTTGAAAGCGTAGAGGCCTCGATCGTGAGAGCAGGCGCAAGCTTACACTTGAGCAGACAGTTCTTACATGCTTAGAGTACCTATAAGTATGAAGTTCTTGTAAGCATACAGTTCTTAAAAGTATTAGCTCTTGTAATCATAGAGTCAGTGCAAATAAAGAGATATTGTCAATATAAAAACTTATATGAACAGAGCTCTCGCACGAATAAAGTTGTTGGAGGAATAGCGTTGTTGGAGGAATAGCGTTGTTGGAGGAATAGCGTTGTTGGAGGAATAGC
>JACJUY010001785.1:16524-47366 GCA_014220935.1 Platorchestia sp. MABIK
GTGTGAACAAAAGTTTTGATAGTTTGAGTTTAAATGACCATGCTCAAAATCTTACTGGGCAAATGAGTAACAGTGCCTGTAATAAGCACTCTTCAGCTGTTTTCAAGAAGCACACAGATGCAAAATTAAAAAAAAGTGAAAAAACATCTAAAGGAGTAAGTTTTTATAAGAAGTTGAAGGCTAAGTGTAGACCTGATTCTAAGCTACGCGAATGGAAAAGTCGTACAAATGTTTCCTGTGATATTGAGTGGAGTGAGTTCAGCAGAACTGATGATCCACCAAAAAGTGACTGTGTTTACCTTAATTCGAGTTGTGAAGTTTTAGATCGCCTGAGCTTACAGAAAGATTGTGCTTGCTATATGGGTTACTGTGACTGTGACAATGCATCCAGATCATCTGATAATATTAACCCAAGAGAGAGTAAAAAGTTTTGCCCAAAGAGCAAGGTGAAAATGTCTTGTATTTGTGATGAAACTGGCTTGGACTCTTATGATGGTGCAATTCGTATGGCTGAGAAGGCTCAGTGCAGCAGTGATCTAGTGAAAAGCCTGGATTCCTGTGAGAGTTATTGTAGGAGTGGGAGTTGTGGATCTCAAACTCCCATCACTCCAAAGTCATCTCGGCATAGTCTTTTCTCTAACAGTACACCAAATTCCTTATCTATGACCCCTAAATCTCTTTCTTCAACATCTGATTCTCTCTTGGATACACCAGATGGTGTAAGCAATTCCCTAAATGGCAGTTCTTTCTTGTCCTTCAATAATACACCTGCTAGTATGCCTGCTTACTTCCAACAAAATGGATCTACTCAGATTCATCCTCAAAATTCTTGCTTAACTTCTAAAACCAGCCTAAATCCTGTAATAACTTCTTCTAATTCATTTCTATACTCTGCTCCTCCATCTGATTCTCTTCCTCATCAAGCTCCATGCACTTCAATTCAGCATGGGAATTCTAGTAATTCTAGCAATTCACAAACCTGTAATTCAAATGTTGCTGAATCATTTTCTGAGCCTACCAACTCTCTTGGAAACCCATCAAATTCTATTAATAATCTCATGAGCTCACTCTCACATCCACCACCCATGTTTTGTCAAACTGGATTGTGTTATAATCAGCCTGAGTCATTTTTTGACTCTCAGAATGCTGATTGCACAAGCATTCAAGTTACACATGGCAACAGTCGGTTTTATTCGCTAAGTACCGATCCCTTCAGTGCACCATCTGGGTCATGTGATCCATTCTCATCCGTCAGAGACGTTCCACCTGATGGTGAGGATGCAAATGGTAAGTACGGTTAACTTCATAATTACCGTATTTTACGGCATCCCATTTTAGTATGTAAGATTCAGGAAAGAAATTTTTAAAATGTTGAAGCATATATTGTTAAAAGTAGCTTAGCTGTGCAAACAGCTAGACAGTTAATACAGCAGAAGCATAGCTGTATAAAAGCAACACTCTTACCATGCTGTAGATTTATTCCTCATCAACAGATGGCATTACTGGTAGGTCAGAGCACCAATCAGCCGATGTGAATAAACAGTAGTGACAGCATTTCAGATTTTATTGTTTTCATTTTTTAAATTCGTTTTTAAAGCTCTGGCAATAATACAATAATACCAGCAATGAAATAAGGGTGTATCAAGCTTAGGGTAGATAAAAGTACTGAGCATAAGCTGGGTCAGTGAGCATCAGAGAGAAGATTAGCCTTGGCCTATGGAAGGTCTCAAACAACACCTACAATGTATAAGATGCAGGGCAATTTTTTGTGGCAAAATTTTGGCAACAAGTGTGTGCAATATGCCATCAAATACTGTAGTTGACAATGATTTGCTACTCATGAAGCTATTATTGTATTGATTACAATTGTTTCATCTAACTTGAACTAACTTCTGATGGGAAGCTGTTGCTGAGAAGCCCATTTGTGCATTTATGTTATTGATGTAAAAATGTTTTATTTGCAGGTGAAGGAGATGGAAGTTTAGAGAGCTCCCCAGGAGGCACCAACAACACTAACTCAAAGAGTTATGACTACCTGCTCAAGTTCTTGCTGGTTGGTGACAGTGATGTTGGCAAGCATGAGATACTTGCTGGACTGGAAGATGGGGCATCTGAAAGTCCTTACTGCGTGGGCAGCGGTGAGTAGCTCAATAGTTTTCTGATATTCAAGAATATAATAACAAAAGAATCTTATATTTCCCAAAAGATAGATCATGACTAGTATAATTTTTAAAGATGTGTTTGGTATTTAGTACTGAGTGTTAGCATAAACTTCTCCACTGTTTGGCTTTGGTATCAAGTTTTTGAAATTAAAAATCATTAATGGGAATGTATAGTTGCTTGTGGATTATACCAGATGAAAATGGATTCATAACAGCAGCTTATGTTAAATGTTGCCACTGGTTTTGCAACAGTTGAGCTAAGTCAGGAACACAATCAAAAAAGTGGCTTCACTTGAAGATGTGAACCTTAGTTGAATGGGAAAGCCCTAATTCAGTACTAGTATTTACTCAGGAGAAAAGTACACAGAATGAAATTGCATTGTTAGCAATTGCAGAGGTTTTACAGAACTGTAGCAGTATAGTATTCAGTATAACATTAGATGGTGAATGATGTTTTTCTTTAAGACAGAGTATTCCCTTTCACATTACAAATGAGTGAATTTCAGGTACAGGATGTTCACAGGTATCCTGTGTGAGAGTGCAATGTATGCATAGATTCTATGATTTTCTTGGTCCTTAATGAATGGTCTCTTCTGATGTGATGCTGGAGTCTTCAAAAACATCTTTGTAATGAAAATAAAGCCTCAAACTACTACAATAATAATTGATATGGTAAACTTTGCATGTGAAGTTCATTTCTCTGTGAAGTTAAAAAGCTGACATTTCATCTGTAGTCATGTTGGGGCTATGGATGAATTAGTTAAAGTTTCTGGTCATAATATAATGCTATTTAAACCTATGTATGGAGATCTTGCTTCACTGCAAATCAATTAAATTTTTTCTGTGAATCTCTTTCAGTCTTCAACATTTCTGAATAAGAAGGTATAATAACTTTTTTACACATCGAAAAATGAAATCAGTAGTCAATAAGTTCGTTCAATATTGTAGTCCATTGAAATACCATGCACTATGAAATTCTTTCACTTTTTAACTGGCTGAATTTCTCAGCAGCAATGATCCTAATGAAAATTTTGCTTTGATGTCTTGCAATGCTGATATCTGTCTACCCTATCAATTGTATTAAATTGTGTGGCCAATGGAAATTATGAAATGAAAATTTTATGTATGTATGATTTTAGATCATTTGTATAGGAAGCAATTTCTTAATTCTTCTGCATTTCGGTTCAATGAAAAAGAGGTATAGTCTGTTAAGCTTTGTATTTTAGAAATGATTTAATTATTGGCCAGCTCATGATGTAATGTTATTCATTTAAGGGCCATTGTACATATTCTTACTTTGCACTGAGATTAACAATCGTACCACACTTTTTCCAATTTCATTGATAATTCTCAAAAAATGTTTGAGAGCTGTATTTTAGGAAACATTTACCAATTACCACCTTACCAGCAAAATGAAAACTCTTATCTTGGCTACCAAGTTCCTGCTCGGCTATTTATATGAGTGCAGCCCAGCCACGATTTCTTGGGCCATCTCATGTTTCGTAGGTGCAGCTACATGCAGTGTCTTTTTAATGCTTCTTAAGCCAGTACAAACTAAAGCAGACCAAAAGATTTTTAATTAACAGTTAGTGTACGTTTGGACAAATAATAAATTGCATTGTACCTACCATTGATTTTAGCAGTGTAAAAGTTCTTTACAGCTCTAGTTTTGTCTAAATGGACATAATTTCTCCAAAAATGTGGAATGTTGAGGGCAGAGATAATGAGGCACTTATTTAACTCAATCTCATTCCATACGTATGTATTCTGTATGACCCCAAAAAAGAAAAGGTTTACCCATGTTTAAAATGTTATAACTTTGTAACAAATTAAGATACTTTGAATCTGTTTGCTTTATTCGACATAGAATATAATTGTCTATTAGTATTTGCAAGCATTTTAAAAAAAACTTAGCCACTTTACAAGACTTAAAAGTTAAATAATAGGCACCAAAATGAAAGTTGCACCATATGGTTATTTTTTGTGGTGACATTTGAAAAACCAAGTGTATGCAACTCCTCCAATCAATTCAGATGACTTGAGGGTGCGCCTCACGGCAGAGGTTAACATTTAAAAGATAATCCACATTGTGTAAAAAATATAAGGAGAAGCATGAAAAAAAGAGTTTAGGTTTGTATAAATAGAAATGGCAATATGGTAGAAGGAAGAGGGCAGTCAAAACAATTGTGTTCAATAAAGAGTGTTTTTTTCTATTATTTCAAATACAGGTTCTTTGAGTGAAAAACGATGTACAGAAACTTGTTTTATTTACAGTGGTTCATAAACTTTAATTAGCAATTTTTGCGCAACTTTCATTTGGGTGCCTATCACTTAACCATTAAATGTTATGGAGTGGCTTTTTTTTTTAAATGTGCAAAGACATGAAAATTTTTATCCTACATCGAATAAAGCAAACAAATCCAAATTATCTTAATTCATTGAAATGTTTTGACATTTTAAGCATGGGAAAACATTTTTTGGGTTATACTGTAAAATGGGGTTCAAATCTTGAGAGTCTAGAAGTCACTCAATGTGTTTAAATGATCGTTCATTCCCTGAACATAAATCCTCCATAATTTGGTCTTGTGGATGCAAACATTATTTTCTGAAGTTTCAGTCTTCTGTTAAAAAAGAAGAGTATCATTAAAGGGTAATGTTTATAGCCTAGATTTCAAAACTGAAGGTTGAAGTTGCATCTTGCCACTTTGCTAGAACACTGAACATTACTATCTTCAGTTTGGTATGCATATACTGAGAGCGCTTGCTGTTGTCATAGGTCACAAAACGACAGTGATCCTGCTGGACGGGAAGCGCGTGAAGCTGCAGCTCTGGGATACTTCAGGCCAGGGTCGCTTCTGTACCATCATCCGCAGCTACTCGCGCGGCGCTCAGGGAATTCTGCTCGTCTATGATATCACCAACAAGTGGTCCTTTGAGGGCCTCGACCGCTGGATGCAGGAGATACAGGAGGTGAGGCCTCCTTCATGCCTCGCATACTCGTGTTGATAGATCAGATGTGCTCCTGGTATATATATCTCGAGTTGGGCAGTTCAATGATGGGTAATGATTGAATGATTGTTTACTTTGTAACAGTGATTAATTTTTAATCGATATTTCACATCTTCAACGTATTATGATCCAAGATATATATATAGATACATATTATATCTGGAAATCTTGCAGCAAAAAAAAAAAATTCAGCAGAAAATTTTTCTATACAAATCGCAAATTTTAAACCAAGTATACATCAGTTACATTAAATAATATTTTTCTCTGTAAAAATATTCGTAAAACAAAGAACATCATTATTGCAATTAGTCTTGTAAAGTTTAGTAACTAGTTTTGTTACTTGTGTAACACTTTGTTTGTTATATACTTGAATATTGAATAGTGTTTGTCAATGTGGGATACTTCGATGACTCCCTCAGGGGGATACAACTATTGTATCTAAGGGAATTAGTACTCCCAGGAGGAAAATCTGAGGTCCCGAGCAAAGAGTTAGGTAGGCCTTCCTTTTGCGGAAATGAAATTTTTTTTATTTTGTTAAATTTTTTTTTTGTTCACTTCTGCCAGTTTTTTTAACACCTCTGACTTTTTTCTTCAACTTTTATCTTGTTTCAAAGCCTTTCTTTTTAACCTACCGTTTCTATACCCAGGAGACAATGTTAGGAACACACTTTTAGCACAAATTTCACGTCTCCGTAACTTCACACTAAATGGTGCCTTCATGCTCACTCTATTTTCAATGTATTTGTTGTGGTTAAGGAGGCTTAAATTAACTTGTTTTAAATGACAAATTGAAAAATGATTTTTTTCCAGACGTTTATTGGAGGTAATGAAGTTAGCGCACTTCTACAGTAGAAAATCAATGAAAACAAGTTTTGGACAGAAGTCAAAAGCCAAATGCTGTTACAAGTCTAGAAATAATATTGCACCATTTAGAAGATTAAATGTCTTGAGGTATCTTTATATTAATACGCTTAAAAATAAGTTTGTGGTTAACGCTCTACATCCAATAGGCTGGATAGGATAGGTAGGTTAGATTAGATGTATTGATATGTTTGACATTTTATCATGATAGGATGGGTAGGATAGGTTAAATTAGGTTAGGGTAGGATAATTATTTTTTTTTATTTTGTTTTTTATATTTATTTCATTTTTAACAAATTTCTTTCATTTATTTTTCAATTGGTATTTTTTTGTATTCTGTATGTGTAATTTTTTTTATTTGCTATTTTCTTCTGTTTGTTAATTTTTTTCAATTTGGTATTTTTTTTTAATTCATTAAATTTTTTAATATGTTAATTTTTTTTAATTTGTTGACATTTTTATTCGTTACTTTTTCGGTTTTTTCATTGCAATTTGTTAAATTTCTATTTTGTCTTAATATCTTTTATTTTATCAAATATTTTATGCATTAATTTTAATTTTTACATTTTTTCTATAATTTTTTTAATTTTGTTTTTTCAACTTTTCATTTCTTTAATTTGTTTTATTTTTTGTATTTTTTTTATTTATTTATTTTTTTCTATTTCTATATTTTTTTCCATTTTTCTATTAGTTTTGTATTTTTTATGGTTTGTTAATTTTTAATTTTTCCAATGATTCATTTTTTTCAATTTGGTTTTATTAATGTTCAAATTTCTTTTTTCTATTTATTTCAATTTTTTTATTTATTCATTTATTTTTCTTTTATCTTTATTCATTTAATTTTCTTCTTTATTTATTTTTTTCTTATAGTTTTTATTTTTCTTTAATTTTTTTAAACTTTGCCTTGCATAAAAATTTGATTTCAAATTACAGTAATTACTTCAGGAATCTTTCTATATCAAAGAATGCCAACAAAATACATTTCCTTCATACTTCCTTCCAATTATTGAATCCGTGTAATCCACACTGGTTTCTGCTCATTATTATGAAGGCGCCGTGACTCGCGGTATCGTGTCTACGAAGATACTGTAAATAAGGTAACGAGAAAAATGGATAGGGTAGGTTGGTATATGTTAGGTTAGCATGGGTTAGGTTAGAATATGTTATGTTAAAATCTATTGGGTAATGTCTACCGAATTTTTTCATGGGTCCAAATAGCTTAACAATGACATTGGTTAAGATGAGTTAGGATAGGTAGGGTTAAGATAGGTTAAGTTAGGTTAGGTTAGGATAGGTTAGGAGAGGATAGGTTAGGAGAGGATAGGTTAGGATAGGATAGGTTAGGATAGGATAGGTTAGGATAGGATAGGTCAGGATAGGTTAGGTTAGGATAGTTAGCATTGGTTACGTAATGTTGACATTTATTCACGGGTCAACGGTTTTTTATGTTTGACAAATTATCAGGAAAGCTTCCGTTAGCATAGGATAGGTTAGGTTAGAATTTTTGACCGAATATTTTCACGAGTCCACCTAGCTTAGCAATGACATTGATTAAAGTTTGGTTAGGATAGGTTGAAATATGTTAAGTCAGGATAGGTTAAAGATATGTTAGGTTAGGATAAGTTAAAGATATGTCAGGTTAGGATAGGTTAAAGATATGTTAGGTTACGATAGGTTAGGTGGTGTTGACTGAATTTTTCACGGGTCCACGGTTTTTTATGTTGGAAATATTATTAGGATCGGTTTGGTTAGGTGATGATGTTAGGTTAGGATCGGTTAGGTTAGCACAAGTTCAGAAATGTTGATGGAATTTTTTTATGGGTCTACATTTTTTTTGTTTGACATTATCAGGATCGGTTTGATTACTATAGGTTTGGGTCGGATTGGTTGGAATATGTTAGATTAGAGTAGGTTAGGTTAGAATTGGTAAGGTAATGTTGAATGTTGACCGAATTTTATCACGGGTCCAACTAGCTGAATGATGACATTGGTTTAAGTTAGGGTAAGATATGTTAGGTTAAGATAGGTTAAGATAGGTTAGGTGATGTTGATGGAATTTTTATCATGGGTTCACGTTTTTTTATGTTTGATATATTATCAGGAACGGTTTGGATAGGATAGGTTAGAATATGTTTGGATGGATTTGGTTAGAATAGGTAGGTTGGAATTGGTAAGCCAATGATGACCGGGTCCACCTAGCTAAACTGCGATTGTCCGTGGAATTTCCACAAGTCCTACTAGTTTACACTTATTTCACGTTTGTAATTTGTTGAGTGCTGATTATTTGGTGTGCAGCATGCGCCGGGTGTGCCTAAAGTATTGATTGGCAACCGCCTGCACTTGGCCTTCAAGCGGCAAGTGGGCCAGATGCAAGCAGAGCAGTACGCAGCCAAGAACAGGATGGGGCTCTTTGAGGTGAGGCCAACTGCAGTTCCTCCATAGTCACGTAACAGACAAACGCAATCAACCGTTTTTATTTCTGCGCGCCATGCAGATACACAAACGCACGTTGTTCAACCAGAGATGACCGGGGGTGGAGATGAAGTGGCAATTATTGTTTCTGATTTTGTGCTCGTTTGTTTAGCCTGGGGTTAAATTCTCCTGAATCCCAAACCTTGTGCGTTTTTTAATATCTTAAACTAACAAAAATAATAAGTAATATTATAGACGATGGATTGCAGGGAAGAGTATCTCCATGTTGGCATCACGATGGAGTCCATCTCATGTGGAGAGAGTAAAGAAGTTGTGTGAAGCGTGTGCGGAGATTTTTGTTTTTGAAAGCCACTTGGATGTTTTGCTTATCCGACTTCTGAAGTGTGAATTTTTGGGGACGAGGCGGCCTGTGATCAGGATGGAGAATGACTGAAAAAATTTTGCAAGGGGAAGTGAAGGATATTTTTTATCAGAATGGCATATCATTCCACACTATCCTTTAATAATGAAAGTGAGTTTAAAGAAAAAAAGATCGTCAGTCAAAGATGTATAATAATACTATTGGAATGTTAAGTGAAATTTTTTCAAGTCATGATTTATCTCTTTTTTTTTATGAGTGTTTATTTTCAAGTTCATCTGTTTTTTTTCATCTTGCCTGCTGTTCATAAGTGGATGACTTACAAACAGGTTTCTCCGCTATGCGACTTCAACATTGTGGAAAGTTTCACGGAGCTGTCACGGCTGGCGCTCAAGCGGAACGGCATGGAGAGGCTATGGCGGGCCAGCAAGGGTAAGGATCCGTCAGGGTGGCAGGATTGTTTTTTTTTTATCGGAGTTGTGAAACGGGGCTCTTTTGCAGATAAAATTTCTCGTTCAGCATCAGGCAAGCCTAAATGGTGCCAGGGGCTAGTTAAGTTTAGGGATTTTTCTTTTTAGATCTTTATTTTTGTTCACACAATTGTTATTTTATATATTTTCTCTCTTTGGAATGTTTTTGCTACGGTTAGGGGGGCTTAAACTAACATAATCTACGATCTTTTTATTTATATTAGCTTTGTCTTTTTTCTCAACAAAGACGTCTTTTCACTCTGGGAAATTTGACAGTTTAACATAGCTCGAGGGTGCCCGATCAATTTCCTGGTTTTACTATATCTGGTAATTATTAGATGAAGAATAGCCAGCATTTGTGCACTTATGTTTATAAGTTTAAAGAGGAAACCTCGAACTTATACTACACAAATTCTATTGTGAATCCCATTATGATATAGCGAGCCTTAAGGCAATGTTTAAATCTTTCAAGACTAGGTCCTAAAACTTCTAAATTACCTTTTTTGAATAATAGTTTGATACCTTAGCGAATTCTATTAGAACTATCATATACTTTGAATACCATGTGTTCTGTTTATTTGTCAGTTATGGTTGTGATGAAAAATGAAGTCTATGGTGAGAAATGTTGTAGCCTGTGCCATGGTAGAAGAAACAAGGTAGGGTCAAACCAGTCTTATTTTCGTCGACCGTGTGTCTATGCTGACGTCATGGCAACGAACCAATAACAGCGCTCATATTGCATCAGATAACACTGCTAGCCCCAAATCTGGCACCAACGACATGTCGCAATGGTGAAGTCAGGAAGTTTACTCAAAATAAAGCCTTTCTATTGGCTAGCCAAACAAGAGGAGGTGTATTTTCCCCCATAGCAATGACTCTACCTTGTTTCCTCTACCGTGTCTGGGCTTGCAATGTCAGGAAATCGGCTGTACTTGTCCTTCCTTTAGAAGTCCTCGCGCTGTGTATGAAGAATTCTCAGTTGAGCTCGATGCCTGGGTACTACTCCAAACCGTCACGCCACTAAACAACTCCTTCTCTGGCTGCAAAATTTGATAGTTTATTTTCCGCAATGTTACCCAGTTCTGACGCTGCAAGAGCTGTGCTGCCGTACCATCGTGGCCGCCACGTCAGTGTACGGCATCGAGCGGCTGCCGCTGCCGCCTGGCCTGCGCTCCACCCTCAAGAGCTACACCATTCAGAACCACGCCACGCGCCTCAGACAGGTGCTTCATGCTCCTCACACTCACTTAATTATTTTCGCATGGGTCATGTTTTCTTTTTGTCACTATTGAACATTTGAAATGTTTTTTTTTTGTTTTAATTTTGTGCGGAATTAAAGTTGTATTGGTAATGAACGTTGTCATTTTCATGAGTTACGAGATGAACGTAAGATCTAGTTACGTCTTTAGATCTGTATCACATCTTTTTGAAAAAAATAGGAGCATAAAAAATAATTCTGCATGTAGTGTTATTTTTCCTAATTTGCTATTTGTTATTTTCAGGGAATCCCAGTGACCGACAAACACAAGAAGAAACACCTCACGCTGCCTGGTGATTGCGGCAACAACAGCAGCAGCACCTCATGTGTGAACACCTCGACTTGCGTCCTGCAGTGACTACTGCGTCCTCTCTCTCTTCCTCTCAGTAATTTCTTCTCTGGACACAGGGGAGTGCGTAAAAGAAGTTTGCCCTCATTATTAAAGCATGAGAATTTAACGCTCCCTTGAGATATTAAGAGTTGAGTTGGTAACGCTAGTTGCAGGTTGTCCAGTGGGTTTAGCCTTTCACTTCTTTCTCTCAATGGTCTAATGGCCGTATGAGTTAAGCCATTCTTGCTTAGCCTTCTCTTTTTTTATCCGTATAAACGTCTACCATTACTCAGGCGCATTCCGGTCTTGCATGCAGAAAAATACCAATATGTTCATTGAACTTATGTCCTTTTAATATGCAAAATAATTCACTAAGTTCGGCGAGCTGAGAGTCGTCTGGAAGCCTGCTTGATTCATCTGCCTGCAAGCAGGTAGAGAAACACTACGTGTTGTGCAATAATCATGGTCTCTCCTACAGCTCAGTTTTCTGAAGGTTTCGTGAAGAACGATGCCAGGCTAGGCGCATCCCTGTATACTGTTCATTGTATGTCCCATGTAAAGCTCCAGATTAAGTGTTATGACTAAACAAGGTTTGAGGTGAACTGGTTTAAAAAAAACTTTGTATGTAAGTTGTCTGTGGTGAAGGAAGAAATAGAAATGAAATGAAGCGGTGAAACATCTCTTACTGTCCACCATATGACCTATTTTGCTCAGTCCATGACAATGCAGCGATGTTGCACGTGCTAGCCGCTTTAATGTAAGTATTTCTGTGTACCTTTTGCACTTTTTCTACCGGAGTTACGAAAGCCCCAGGATAGCTGTTCATATTGCTTGTACATTTAACATGCAGATTTCTTAAGTCATGTGTATAATTAGAGGCGCTTATATTCTGATTTTTTAGTAGCTTACTAGGAATGAAAATGATTTTTTAGTTTAAAATGTTCAGTTTAACGTTGTAAAGAAATGACTTCTAATCATTTTATTCTAGGCGGTTATGGTGAATTATATTAGAAGTTCAGATGCGTGAGTAGAAAGATATTTCTTTCACAGTCTTTTTTGCACAACTCTTTTGAAACGTATGTTGAAGTTATCGATTTAATCTTCGTAGGAGAGTTGTGTTGTCAGAGTTATCATAGCGTCGTTGGGACGAAGCACTTCTCGAAGGTGTCCTGAACACGCCAGATTCTGCTGCTCTGGTTGTGAGAGTGTGAGCATGAAATTGTCTGTGGTTGTTACTATGAGGATGAAGATTCTTGAATTGTCATCTTTTCAAACTCCTGCTCGAGACTGTCCTGTTTCGTACTTGTCATTTTCTCCATCGTGTCCAGTGTGTGTGTGTGTCTGAAGGTCATGTCTAGTTTGAGTTCCGCATAACTGTCCTTCGTGAAGTAAATCATTTTGGGTTCCACAGCTGAAAACTACTGCAGGCGTACATCACTTGAATTTTAGTGATCGTAGTTTAGCTAAGCTGCCGTGCGGGGCCTATTGTTGTGAGGACGCTATAGATCTTTTTTATGAATTCTACGTTTTCTCAGCGGTTGAGAATGTTTGTTTTTCTTTTCAGTTTCATTTTCCTGGTGAGCAAACATTTGTGTTGAGCTCCAAGAGACTTCGTTGAGTGACAATTATTAATGTGAGAAGATTTTTCCTGTATTGTTTCCACTCGTGGATGAATAAAACTGTACGTGATTAGGTGTCTTGTTTCTTTTCTATAATGGGAAATGTTAAAAATTGTCCTCTTGACGAAATAGTAAATCATGTCTGGTATAGCAAAAATGTTTTGGGTTGAGTGAAAAATTTTTTCTTCAATTGTGGATTGTTATCTAATACAATATCGTGAAGTGCTATGTTAAAATTTGATCCTTTAACGGGCATTAGTAGCAAAATTCATCGTAACCAGAACGTTAGTAACTGTCTCGCTTGCTGCCGTCCCGTCAGAGGCCAGCTGATTGGAACTGGCATTTCATGCCATTACATTTCCGAAGCAGAAAGCATTTGTACAGGATTCTGAAAAATATTTGTGTTTACAAGAATAGTTTCCAAAAATGTCTGCAACAAGATAAAATCCGGTTTTGAGTATAACTACTAGGTTTGAAGAACTGTTCAGTGAAAGAAACACATTAAATGTTAACAGGTAAGAGATGCTTCTGAAGTGTGGTTTGAAGAAATGAAGATGTGCTTCAATGAACATTATCATCAGAATGATGCATTTTCTGTATCATTATAAAAATTTTTGATCGAAGCAGAAACTGAGGTATGGCACAAAATTCCAAGAGATGTTCACGTATATGTACGCGTTTGAATCCTAGGCAAATGGTTGAGAACAAGACTAATGTCGCACGCTCTTTGTTTTCAATGATCATGCTTCATGCAAGGCTAGAAAAATGTTGCTGAAGTAACATCGATGTTTCAAAATCGTCTTGGTTGCAATGTTGAAAGTGGAAGCAAGAAGCGTACTTGACAAAGCAAGAGTAACGCTCCACGGGTTAATTAAAGCTTGAAAAATTGCCACTAATAATTCACCTCAATTATGTCGAGTTTTGAAATGTTTACTATATTAGATATATGGGAGATTGTGGTGTATAAGCAATGAGCGAGCGAGCAACGCAAGATTACGTACTCGACAGACAAAATGAAAAGATTAAGAGCGAGAGGCTTTGAGAAATAGTATTGAAGGAAAAATGTTGAGTACTCAGCAGTTCGCGGTTAACTTTGCCCATTTACTCTCAATTTCTAAAGTCAATAAACGTAAACCATTTTAGTGAATGGATATTCAATGGTAGAATTAACTGAACATCATGCAAGTGAAACCTGTAGTCATTAGTCAAGAAAACCAGGCAATAGCTACAAAATAAATGGTATAGTTATCGGTTGTGTCATCCGAGGAAGCCATGAGAGATAGAGGCTTCCTCTTCACGTGATTACGTTCTCAGCCAAACCATCATTCAGCACTTATGAACTGAAGTAACAAACGCTGCTTTGGTGGTAAGTGGTGAAGCATTTAGGCTGATCGACCGGGTCGAGTCATTTGGGTCTCGGCTTGCGTGATAACTGAATTTAAGTTACACATGTCCTGTATAATTTATTATCAAGCAATACGTTTCACATAATTTGAAAACATATGTCGGCAGGCTACAACAGTGACGAGCCAGTTTAGAAAAAATAGCTCAACCTTTGTGTGCATAAGTAAAATTTCTTATATTTTGTGAGGTCAACAATAAGCCCTTCGGTATTCTAGACCGCAGTGTATAATGATACCTCAAATCAATCCGAACCAACACTACAAAACGCTACACATTCTACATGTACTTTCTCCTTTCTAGCCCTGTTATATTCGTAGAACGTGTAATGAAAACATCTGGAAAACAGTACCTGAGGCAGCGCCCAAAATGGAATCAACATTCTCCTAGAAATTCATAATATCAGGAAACTAGAAAAATCTGTTAATAGATTGAGAGAATTTATCATTGACACCAGAGATACGCACTCGGCGAGTCACTGTGCTCTCAAACGACGCTGGTACCAAAGACAGTTGTGATCAACTCGAGTCGCTGAAGAACAGTTTG
This sequence comes from Platorchestia sp. MABIK, assembly GCA_014220935.1. NCBI lineage: Eukaryota > Metazoa > Arthropoda > Malacostraca > Amphipoda > Talitridae > Platorchestia > Platorchestia sp. MABIK. Next base: position 30,973 of record JACJUY010001785.1, read on the forward strand.
AGAGCGTTGTCATAGGCAGCCTTGGAGATAGTTTCGGCATCTTCTTCTCGAGCGCCAGCCAGGGCCTCCAGCACTTGCCTGAGAGATCAGAGAACAGATTGGCTTAATTACACACATCTCGTGCCATGATCGCATCATGATACTTCAACCGAAGCACAGTAAAAAAACACAAAGACCTAAAGAAATTTAACGCCGCACGTGGTATTGAAAACTCGCGAGCAGTAACTCGACAACAACACACTTCAGCCAACTCTCGAGCAGGAAAATGAGAAAAAGGATAAGGATATAACAATCAAATACCTACAACTTCAACTACCCTCCAGCATTGCAGAATTAGAGATAGAACACCAAAGATTCGAACGAGTGACGCTAAAAACCACTCACGCTGACCAGATCAGGCTAGGGTTGATAAGTTAGTTCAAGCCTTCCTAGATACAACAAAGGAAGAAAGTAGCAGGGCACTATTTAGTACAGAGTTAGGTAAACGTGAAATTTATAAACATGTGTTCTCACTCAAATCCCCTACGCATAGAAACTAACTCATGAAACAAGTTTTTGAAACAAAAAATGAGTCGAAGTAGGAGATGCTAAAAAAAAGAACAGTAGTAATCGAAAAAAGATGGGCCTTACAAAGCAAAAAACTATTCTATTTCAACAAAAGAACGGTCTACCTAACCTTCAGCGCGGGACCTCAAATTTTCACCTACATAAGAGCGGTAATTCCTACAGATGCAATAGTTGCAATATCCTGAGGGGTCTTCAACTTTAGCTACACTAAATCTCTTAATGCAAATTACACGTTAGATATTCAATTGGGCTGAGAGCATGTATGGAGTTCACGCTGCGAGTGTCGTAAGTTCTACCTGCATCACATACCGAGGCTAGAGTAGCACCCCGCACCCCGACTAGGAAGCAGGCGCACACAACACGACACGCGCTTAGAAATACTGACACAATGCAGGCGGGCTCATTTCTGCCCTTGACCATGGCGCCCGGCTGCCACTTCTCCTTCTTCTTGACGTCCAGGTAGCGCGTGGTGACGTGGCGGTGGCCGGCGTGCGTGGGCTTCACCTCGCACCACGGGCAGTCCGTCTCCAGCAGCAGCCGCTCCAGCGGCACACTCGCCGCCACCGCCAGATTCTCCTCGGTCTTCAGGGAGCTGCGCACAACTCAGGCATGGTTACATCTGTACCTATTACACGAGCTCATTTTATTAAATATTGCATGCTCACCAGGCATCTCGCCTTCTTCTTCTTCTTCTTTTTCTTCTTCTCTATTTCATTTTAGAGTCTTGATGATGTTTGGTTAGTCACTCTCATATCATCCATTCTAACTTCAATCGAACTTCATTTTTTCAATTGAAATTTAGAAAATTGTTATTACTACTAATAAATTTGGTTTCCATTTATCCACCAGAGCTTTGCCCAGTAAGTTTGTAAAACTTAGAAATTAAGAAATTGGCGTTTCAAATCAAGTTTTGATTTATTTCTCCCTCAACTTTTCAGTCTCTGTGTAGTCTAGCATTTTTGATCGATTCATTTTTACAGCTGCGTTTTTCATAAATTTAGCACTGATTTCTTTCAACTTTACTTATTCAGCTGACCTATATTTCCGCACTTTTTGTCAGTTTTTATTGGACTAGCAATTCAAGCAAAATGAAAGATAATTGTCTCCAGTTTACACTTTTGTTACCATTCTTTGAAAAATTTACCTGATGATGGGCCCACAATTTTCTCCTTGTAACATACAGTTCAAAGAATGAAAATACTTTGTTGATCCAGATAGTAATTCATTCAGATAAAAATTAGAATTTGTGCTCTCTAGCACAAAGTACTTCTCATTCATGTTTTCCGCTCTTTCAGCACTGTATAACGTTTCTATTTCATTCGTACTCAAAACATTTTTAATACTACATATGTTGGACCACTTTTTCACTAAAATAGCGCTAACCATCAATTGCAACTGAAGTGCTGGCAATTTCTGAAAAGTGTTACAGTTGTAACCATGAGAGAGTTTGGAATAGAAAAAACGGCGACAGAAAAATTGGCTCGTCCACTCACCATCCATTGATGCCAACAAACAGGTCGAGGTCCAGCATATCAGAGAGCTCTTGCTTGGAGCCGTCAAAAGAGTGGACAACTCCGCCAGGCACGCGATCTCTCCAGCGGCTCACGATAGACACAAAATCAGTGGCAGCATCACGGCAGTGCAGGAAGAGCGGTAGTCCTGATACCTCCGATAGCGTCAGTTGACGCTCGAAATACCTGAAAGTAATCTTAATAGAACAATTGCAACCACTGTGTTATTCTTTCCATCATGTTCTTTTTCAGCAGCCATTAATATCAGCAACCCCTAAAAACTCTAATATCACACATAAGCAGTGTTCTTGACGGTCGTGAAGTGACCATAATGAAGTCCTACAAAAGAACAAGTGAAAGGTTGCACCAAGAACAGGCAGTAGAAGCAGCTTGCGTCTCACATTTGTAATCTTACATCACACTGACTCAGTGTGACAGAAATTACTCTAACATAGCCATAACAATCTACAAGGTTTTGTACAAATTTGAATAACTAAATTTATTTTTGTGTTCACGCTTTGAACACATGCTAAAAACAAGCAGCACAACTAAGATCCATTAATTTTATCACATTTCATTTTAAAATTCGCGAACCAACTTGCACCTCTGAATTTAATGATGAGCAGCTATTATCTATCCTTCTAAAGTATTGTCCCATATGTACAACAATCTTACAACAGATGGTGCTGCAAAATGTTTTACTGGGACAACTCACACAGGAAACATTTTTAAAGTAATCTCAAAACTTGAGTAGATTAGATCATAAGTTAGTTTTAGCCTCCTAAACCATAACAGAGGAAGACACGATTTAGTATAGAGTTAAATGAAAAGCAGAACCTACGCTTATATGCGTATGGTGTATTCCCACACAAAATCCCCTGCACATGAAAACAGCATGTTTACGAAACAAGATAAATTTGACGGAGAAATAAAAGGTAAAGCAAAAATAGGACAATTGTGACCTGAAAAAAGATGTTCCAAAATGAAATAAACCTATTCCATTTCAACAAAAAGAAGGACCACCTAACCTTTAGCTCGAGACCTCACATGAGAGAACTTTTAAGTACACTAGGCATTTTCTCGCAAGTAAAAATCACAGTAAAAACAATTGAACTGACAAATGTCAACTGAAAATTTCTGAATCAAATTGCTAAAAACATAGAAATGAGAAGAAAAATTTCAATTTCTACGCTAAAGTGGAGACTATGTAAAATATTCTGAAATCCAGAGAAATGGCGAAAAACTTCAATTCAAGTTCGGAAAAGATACCAAGGGTACGAGTACCAAATGAAGAAGATAAGACAAGTAATCAGTTGGAAAATTCCCTATACTCAGGACATCAGGAATTTTACAAACTTACTTTTCAAGCACTGTTTCAAGTGGACGGCAAATGGGTTGATATGCTACCGATCTAGATATTTGCTAGGCCCTAAGACGTCCTCACTAACGATAGCATTTATAGCAGCCCCGGATGACGTGTCTTGAAAACGCTCCAAAGACTCACGTCTTCTGGGTGTTGGCATCACAGAAGTTGGTCCTGGCGTAGTCCAGTCCACACTCCCCCACTGCCACCACTACGCCGCGCTGCACAATACCTTGAGTTAGCGCCGTGTGCACACTGGTACAACCTAGTTGTGTAATATGCAGCGAACGTATAATTCCAGAATAGGAATGTTTATAAAAAGTGAATGAGGAAGAGATCAAAATTTTTCAACACCCTTGGCTAAAATAGACATATGCTTTCTGACAAGAATCAAGTCTCTCTCCGACTAACGATCTTAAATGAAGCAATTAATTATATGACAAACTGAAAGTGACAAAGCATTGCACATTCAATTTGGTTCAAATCAACTCTGATTTGTGCAATATTAATCTATACATGACATTCTTTCCTTAATTCCTTGTACAATTAGAAGGGCAGGAATGAAAAGGCACCCTAACATACTTACCTACTGAATACCCTATCATTTTTGTCTCGTTTGCACATAGAATATTCTTGTACAATACATTCCAGAGATTGCATAAAATTGTCGGTGCTCCACATAAAAACCTGTCCAAATTTTGCCCATTCTCAATAAAAGACAATTCACATACAAAGTTAAAAAAATTTCAATGCATTTAAAACATTTCAAATAAATGAAATGAATTAAAATGCTTCAATACATAGAAAATAAAAACCTACCACAATGGAAGAATATTTTGGGAGAAAAGCTTAGGTCATGGAGGAAACAAAGTCTGCTTTTATTTGAAACTGTTTAATTCTTAAAAACGAAGGGAGAGTTTAGCTTAACCGTCAACTACAAAAACTCAGCTACCTATACATCGCGCGCCACACAGGCGGAACATGAAGGAGTTAGTTCTAGAACTGGGGCTTGGCTTTGTTGTCTGCCACTCTTTGCAATAACATCTAATGCAGAAAAACAGGGTGATGTAAAAATTTCTGATTCTAATTTTATAATTTTAGGATCTGTTCATTGTGCAACGAAACTTACAATTTTAGAAACTTTTTTCATACATAAAATTAAATCCAATCTTAATAATATGCACAGTGCGCATTCCTCCCTTTTGATCGGCAACTGTATTTCCAGTGAGCACTGTGTCATTTACGATTCAAGTATCCGTTCAACGGTGCTTGTCATTTTTGCTTAGCTTGTCTTTAGCTGTTAGAGTAGAATCGTTTTTGTGGAATTACTATGGTAAAAACATATCTTGTCATGTTTAATAATAAGTTCAATTATTTTCAGTCTTTTTCAATTTTACATTCATTTTTGCAGATCTTATAGCTGACGAGTCAAGGCCAAAAACGTTTATATTAGTATTGATTACATTTTTTTTGCAAAAAATGCGGAGTGCTTTGGTTTTCACTGTAAAATTCTGAAACATAAAGCAATGATGAACTTTCAACCCTTTACCACTTGGCTTATTTTTAGATAAGGAAATGAATTTGTGTAGTCTTTTTTACATTTATTGATGTAGGGAAAATATGGATGATAAGTATTTTTCCGTAAAAAATTTTCGTCTTATAGAAAACATAAGGCAGAGATGAGAAGCAGTGACAAATGCAACATTACAGTGGCTTCCACAAATCATGGTCAATTCGTCTAAACATAAGAATAGCTAGGAAGAATTTTCTAAACACATTTGGAAGCTACGAGACACCAATAATCATTTGTTTCCCAGCATCAGCATCAACGTCAAACTCGTAACAAAACCCGTCGGGCAATGAGTGACGATCGGTAGCTCAACAGGGCCATTACATGGTGCTAAGATTGGTATTGTACTGCTTTAGAAGCGTGCCACTCTTGCTGTACTGTTATGAAATTGTAAGAAGTGGTGGAAGGAGACCGTATGGTTGATCTTCTTGGGCGTTAACAGACGAATTGTTCAATCTGGTGAGCAATTTCAGAAAAAAATGCTTTCCATAGATACGAGAAGTGACAGGCTGTATAAACCATTGTTTTTAACGCCACACTGATGATCAGTAAGCAGCCTGGCATTCTCTCAAATTACGTGTGGACTAACTGAAGAAGTTTGATACACATCCAGCATACTTCATCAACTTATGAGAAATGTGTAGGGCAAAACGGGCAGATCTTTCTAATTGAAACACAAATTAACAGTGCAATGAAAACGGTCAAGTTACTCATTGAAGTTAAGAAAAATTTATCACCAAAATGAAATCTCAGAAGTTACAGTCATTTCAATTGTAACTTTTCAGTAATGAGGGACAAATATAGAAATTAGCCAAAGAAACATAATGTGAAATTGATCAAATTATCGTTCAAAATTTTTGGGCTCATAAAGAAATTGATGAAGAACTTTTCAAGAATCAATAATTAAATTACTTCACTTATAAAACTTTTTGAGTACATTGGAAATTTTACATGTATTTGGATTAAATTTTAAATAAGTTCAAGTATCTGTAACCACAAAAAAGTGTCCCCAAGAGAAAAAGGTACCATTTAGTTTAAAATTAAGGGAACGGAGAATCTACCCACAAGGTTTGCTCCCACATCCTTCACATAAAAACGGCAAGATTGAAAAAAGTTTGTGAAACAAGATAAAAGTTGAAGAAAGAATAAAGAGGTGCTTAATAAACGACAGCAATGAACCAAAAAAATATGGTCTCTAGCAAAACAAAATGATCTATTGCAACCAAAATAGGCTTACCTAAGCTTTGCCTTAGGATCTTGAATCGTTCTCCCGAGAGCGCTAATTCCCATAGGTACAATAACTGTATCCCCCCCCCCCCCCATGAGCATTGGCCACTACTACTGCCTGACCAGACAACTCAAATATCACCAAATATCAAAACTGTTTACTTAAAAATAGCAGGAAGCCAGAACAAAATGCTCAAACAAGAGGAGGAAGAAAGCTATGATGCAAAGGAAGTTGGACCTAACAACAAGCATTGCTGAGAGTGATGCCAAGTTTGCAAAATTTACCGACCCAAAAAGACACTACATACCGTCAGACATGTGTCAAAGTCCCATGTTAAAGTAAAATACATTCTCACTCAGTACAACTCTTAAAGAATTAAGTACAAAATGTACATATCAAATGCAACATGAAACATTCGCAAAGGAGATCGGTGGCTGAAGTAGAATAAACTCAGTTTGTACTACATCAGTTGAAGCAGTCCTTAGCAAACCACTGAATCAGATGTGAGAGACTGTGCTAAATGTTTCGTATACAAGAGCAATCGCACTAGCACAGAAGAATACAACGTTAACCAACGTAACATGAAGCACGCAGTGGACACTTTTGCAAAAAATTAGAGCCAACAGCTGGGTGCTAACTATGCACAGCAAACTGATAGCTCTCATTGATTGTAGAAACAAATACAACATCTTAAGAGCTGTAGATGATGCAAAAATGTTTAGGCTAAATTGTCAAATAGCTTTGAAGAAGCAAATTTCAATGAAAAAACAGAATTACTAATGTGAAGGGAAAATTCTCAGGTCAATTTCATGGTAATAATCAGCTGACTGAGGAAACCTTAATCCTAGTAAGAAGAAAAAATCAAGAGGGTGCCATACCTGTTGTTCAGTAGCAACCCGTCCATCTTGTATGGTCTGCAACAGCTGCGCCAGGTAGTCATCTGGGTCTGTGCCTTCAGCAGTGAACTCGCCGCACCGCGTTGGGTGACATCCCACAGTGCTGTACAGCCGGCCTAAACACTCATGCTAACTAGAATCGCATCCATGTCATTTCACATTACTGCTAAGCGCATCCAGTCACTGCCGTTTAAATGTCGACTTTGTTTCAAGTTGATTAGTTAGCAACTTTTGGTACATCAGACACTAGAACTATATTATAAGGACTCATTAATGTACAATAACTCGCTAAGGGTAACACAGTGATAACTTAATCTTTACAAGTGAGCCACTCGAATGCTAAGTCAGTTTATTTATTGAGCTGTCAAGAAAACTTAGTTATGCAATGCTACTTTGACTGCGCACTAAAAATTTAGCTCACAAGTGATTAAACATGTGGTGAGGTTAACTACATAGTAAGAATATACATCACTGTATCACATGCATGTAGGAAAAGTGGAGAATATTACTGTTTAGCGTGAATATTAAATTACTAACGAAAATTTGAGCGAAGAAAATGCTTAGACTTAAACCAAACAACCAAATAGTGATGTAATTCAAGTATGACATTAAATAATTCAGACAGCAAAGCATTGAAATTACATATAAAATAATGAACAAAAATTTACTTACTTAGCAAGAATATGAAATATGCTTACTCAGTAGGAATTATTGACAACAGGGACAAGATTGAACAACCCTATAGCAAACGCTTATAGTTGACCCGTAACGTCATGAAATTATTCTTATAAATGAAATTGTCTCTAAATTTGAGATTAGGAAGCCTCTTCAAGAAGGTGCACACAAAATATCAGTAATTTGTAAATAGACTGAAACAAACGGGGCATGTAGGGTAAATAACATAGGGAAGCCGCATCTGATCGGGTGAGATAATTTTTACCACTCTTGATTTACATACAGGGACATTAGACTTCACACTAGCAGCTAGTGTAAAGAAGACTTGCCTAGTGATATAAGGATACCGTTTGATACAGTAAGTCGAATAACGTGGTACTTATCATCGTCAAAATGAGTGGTGCTATCATATGCGCATTTACAAAAAGCACAGAACAGACATGTTGAAATGAATTAGTGAGGAGTATACAACATAAATAAAGAAAACTGTAGTGCACATTAAATGAAATTGATATTCAACATACATTTAATGTACTGGGAATCTGTGACACAACAGACAAAAACTATAGACAAAGTAACTATATGCAACAGAATGAATAAAGAATTTAGCAGTCATTTAGAGATACAGCACTATTACAGGGTGGATTCCATAATTCTTGTTTGGATAAGCATGTTTTTCAACATAAATTCTGAAGGTGTACAGAATGGGAAAGAGCTTGACTTAAGGGCTTGTGAGAGTCGGCAGATTCTGTCACTTCAAATATAAATATTCCACATTGAATGGATATTGTAAGACATTCAAGTTTTTTTGGCATAAGCTCATTGCCTTGTAGTGTCAATGTCCAATAAAACTCTATATCTGGAACCACTGCATTTGCGGTGTGTATTCTGCTTTATCCTCAGTAAGAAAATGATAGAACTATAGGTGTCACGTCATTGGTGCACAGGTGCGCGAGTCCTTATTCTTGACATATTAATTTTTTGTATTTTCATTGTATGAACATGAGCATCATATAAAACTAGCATTTATGGAAGATAAAAGGTTACTCATTATTCAAAAACTGAACTGTTAGTCTGAGCAAGCTTGATCGCTTGTTTGCTGTCCTGCAGGTTTGTGCCAGTGATGATTATCTTTTGCAGACCAGCCTTTTCTGCCCTGTTCAGGACAGCATCCAGATCTGGGGCATGCTTCTTGCTGCCGTGATACTCGCCCTGGTACATGCCGTCACACAGATTTGCTCCTATGTCTGGACAAACCACATTTGCAACACTGTCATGAAACTTACATAACTCAAGTTTAAATAGGTACACTAATTTTTCATTGACATCTCAGAATGAATCAGGAGCCCCTGAATAATGGGTGAAAATTCATTTCAAAATTAACAATCTAGAAGTACATAATTTGAGTAAACTTTTTATTTCAAAATATCAGAGTAAAATCAATGGAACCAATTTTACATATCACTCCAGTACAAATTTGTTGAATCACAAATTCAAGGATGTCAACTATTTAATAAAATTTTGGTGAATAATTAAAAAGGTAATGATCCTCATGCCTAAGCATATTGAGAATTTTGATACTCTTAACTCTACTAAAATCGATAAAATACAATCATTAGGAGAGCCTTTCTCTACACGTTTTATGCAAAATTCTACAAATATTTGCATTAAAAATGGGCACCTATACCAAAGCTGTAATAAGGTAGTTGTAAAAATGTATTAAACAATTCAAGTTTATAAGCCAAGTGTGCTTCATGCTCACTACTATATTAAGAAACACAAGTTCAGTGTAGTTTTAAAAACTCAAATATCATGTTTAATCCCTCAGTTTAAGTACTTTTCAGCAACAGCAGTTATTTATTTAAAACATGACATGTTTCAGAGCAACAATTGCTCAATTTCAAGTGAAGCACATTTCATTGATAAAATGTCATACTCATCCACAATATTTACCCTCATTCATGAATATGACAGAGGGAGGTAGAATACAAAGTTGACATATCAAAGCCTGTTATAAAACTTGTCCCTTCAAAACAACTTATAGCCAAAAAGAGCATCAAGAACTTCAAGCATAAAAACCATTCAAAAACTTCAATCCAAATTTGGTATAAGTAAAGAAGCACAGACTTACCGATGAACTTGAACATTGTTGCTGCAGCAGTGCGTGACATCATCAATTGACAACTCAGATGCACCTTTGCAATTTAAGTTTAATATCATCAGTAAATGAAGTGGTCTGTGGCAATTTATATGTTTTTTAACAAGGTTACAAAATTTATTTTTAAAAAATAGCAAGCAAATAGTCAAAATTTGTCAAAAAATTTTCAATTTTTACCATTGCTTGTGAAAATTTGATTCACCATTCTTGGTAAAATTAAGCCTGTTAATTTGAATTTTTTCACTGATGTATCCATTGTCACTGAGTGATATAATCCAGTGAATTCTTCATGCAGCCAAAACATTTTTGAAGCCAAGCCGAGGTGGTGATAATTTCATCCATTGGATGTATGCTGAGCACAGTGAAAATAACACCCATCTTAAACTAAACATTTGTTTCCTCTATTTACACAGTTGGATAGAGTAAGCTTATTCAATTATAACATCTTTAGCTCAAGGCAATAGTGATTTAATGTCAGAATTCAATGTTCACACAACATTGTGTACCCATGGCAACTCCTATCATTACCTTCCTAGAAGACAAGGAATAAACTAACACTAATCCTGGAACCTACAAAAAATCATTCTCACATATTATCTAGTTTGTAATTTTTGGTAAATAAAATTAATGACATTACAGGCTAAGATTACCAAGCTCATTGCTGGATTTTGAGCAATGAAACCAGTGTGGACTAAAAATACTAAGCAGTTTCATTTAAAACTCTAACAAGTTCAAAAGAAGATGCATATTGCAAATAATGTATGGTCCATCCAAGTAGCAGGTGTGGCCTTATAAGTCGAGTGCAGCTTATCAAATTGGTGGATATGCCTAGTTAAATTGGGGAGTGTAGCCTGTCAAATTGGTGGGTGTGTCCTAAGTTAGTGGGAGTGGCCTGTCAAATTGGTGGGCATGGCCAGCTGAATGGGTGATTTAATTTGTCTAAGGTCACAGCTTTGCCCTTAACAATGGTGGGATGTTTTAAATCTTCTAAGCAATCCAGAAAAACTCAATTGAAAACAATTACAAAGATATTTTTAGCTTCTGAAAAGTGACGTTCTCCAGAAAAACATGTTGGCAGGTTACATTTCAATAATATTAATGAAAAAATAGTACATCCTCCAAAAATGGTACATACTTCAAAAATCCGTAAAATGCATCAGCCCTGAGCAGCATTCCCTGAATGTGTACTTTTGTTTGCATCATAAATTCAAAATACTTTCTATATTTTACAAAGAAAAATATAGCAAAGCTGTGCACCCCTTGTAACTGTTCTGTTTCTCTAATTGGACAACTCTATGAAAGCCAGAAAGTCTAGCAAATTATGGAAGTAGCACACTTTTACCAGAACTGCATAGAAAAAGACATTAAGCTTTGTAGATTCAAATTCAGTCAAATCTATACAGTGCAGATAGAAAACTTCATTGTTACTGTGATAGCATGGACAAATTGAAAATACCTTTCAAACAGTATGTAAAATGCCTTCACTGATGATTTCCACAAAAATTCACTAATTATTTCCAAAGTTTTTATTTAAAAAAAAAAAAATTTTGTTCATGTAATATCTTCAGTCTGGTTTACTCAGCAATTAGATGTCTTTCAAAGTACACTGAAATGAATTTTAGCTTTAAAGAATTGCTAAATATCCCTTTAGCAGATTAGATTAGATTATAAGTTAGTTTAAGCCTCCCTAACAGCCACAAAAAAAAGTGTAACAAAGAGAGGAAGGAGGAAGGCACCATTTAGTATGGAGATATGAGAATGAGGAATCTATGCAGAAGGGACATAGAAACAGTAAGTTGAGAAAGAAGTTCATGAAATAAGATAAAAGTTGAAGAAGAAAGTTAGAGGTGCTGAAAAACAGGATAGCAGTGAACCAAAAAAGGTGGTCCTTTACAAAACAAAAAACAGTATTTCAACAAAAAGATGGCCTACCTAACTCTTAGCTCAGGTCCTCACACATGTTCCCCCTGGGAGTGCTAATTCCCATGGATACAATAGTTGTATCCTGCTGAGGGGATATAACTTTAGCATGGGGAGGTAAAAAATGAGTTTAGTAGGCTTGCTTCAACACCTACAATAGCAGGAATTGAAATTGAAAACTAAAATACAAATTTATAATTGAAGATATACTTGTAACACAAAAAAAAAAAGTGATAAAGGCTTACAAGTTGTTTTCCATTCTAAACCTTTTTTAATCAAAGTAGAAAAAATAAAATTCATTTAGTTCTAAATCTACCACATTTGTTTTTTAAATGTTACTTTTATTTTGGCTAGCTAAGGGAACTCTGAGGCATGCTAAGTCCCCAAGGTATGCTGATTGAGACACGCAACCAACACACCCCCTTTGAGAAGATTTCAGGGAATCCTTCCTAGATTTGAGAAATTTCAACCCCTAACATAAATGAGCAATCCTAATTCTTCAGTGATTTTGTCTGAGAGCCATACCAAGCAATGGGAAAAAGGGTTTCGATGCCTGCATTTGCAAGTTGTGAAGAATGATAAAATTATTGTTTTCCTTGTTCAATTAAATGCATTTTACTGCCACTTATTGACTCTCAATAGTGAGACAACCCTAGTTGACTGAGAACATGTACATTATTTCCATCATCTTTTTAGAATGAATTTTTTAAACTTTAAATTCCATTTTACTTTTTTCATACTTATCAGGCGTCTTACAGTCTTCATGTTAAGTTTCATACTTTAAAGTGTTCCCTACGTAAAGGAACACATGTGCACCATTGGGTAAATGGCTCATTCACATACCAGTTTAAATGAATGACATTTAATCTGCTTTTTGACGTTTTTAGAAAATAACTTATATCATACGAGGGTAACTACCACAAAGTACTTATATTTTTTAGGAAAGACAAAAAAGTATTCAAGCAGTAACGTCAATTTCCAAATCCGGCTACTTCAACCTAACCAAAGATCCATTAACAATTGCGGGAACATAGTAAATGTACCAACTACCAACTTCCAAGTTCATTCAACAGAATATATTCTTTCTTTTATTTTGTAGGTGTTATTTAGTCCTAGTAATAAAGAAGGTCAGCCTGCTATCACAGGCTGACAAAAAACAAATACTGTTTGCAGTAATATGTTGCAGTCAAAATTTCACAGCATCATTTGTTCCAGTTTAAATTTAAAAATTTTATTCTGTTTGTTTGAGGAACCAAGCACTTTTATATTGATATTAGAAAGACTATCAAAATGAATGAAAATGTGTATCTCAAGAACCTAAGTAAATTAGACATTAATCTTTCATTTACTTTGGCATGTGGTATCTCAACCCTAAAATTTATTGAACTGGGCTTTTCCAAAGCAGATTAGAATGTAGATTATGAGTTAGTAAAGTCTTCTCAAACTACAACAGAGAAGTCACAAAGTGAGGAAGGAAGAAAGTACCTTTTAAACAAACACAAAAAGTGAGAAAACACAAAAAGACAGCAGTGAACAACAAAAAAGATAATCTAACAAGATTAAAACCTGTTCCAACCAAGAAAAGGCCTGCCTAACTTTCAGCCCAGTCATCCATTACTTGAAAAGATTCTACAAGAAGTATGGAAAATTGAAACATACTTCATGATAGTAACTTGTTCAGGATAACAGCCCTGATAGACAGGATGTGTGCACAACTAAGGAAACTAGTGCACATCTTGAAGAACACTATCCATGTCAAAGCCTCACACAGTCTCAAAAACAAAATGAAACAAATGATGATAATTGATAGATGAATGAATTATTTTATGTTGCAATGCAGAACAAAAACTTTTCCTTGTATTATGGCATAATTTAAGCTAAAAATATTTAGTTATCATTACCCCTAATATTAACTGCTACATAAAAATTGGAATTATCTTGTTAAGCATGAGGAAGCACAAACATAAAGTAGATTAATGAATACATGCTTTCCCAGATATTAGCTGCTTTTGGAGATTCAAGAGTAGCTTAGATGTTTTTTTTTAGCTTCTTTAACAGCATGAGAAGCATTTGAAAGAGATGAAGGCACCATTTAGGGTAGAGATCAGAGAATGCAGAATCCAAGCACAAGGTGCATAGAAAAAGTAAGTTGAGAAAAAACTTATAAACAAGATAAAAGTTGAAAAAGAAAGTAGTAGGTTTTGAAGAACAGGACTGCAGTGAACCAAAACCAAAAGGTCTGTAACCCAAAAAACTATTCTAATTCTACAAAACGAAAAGCCTACCTAACCTTTAGCTCAGGACCTTACCTTATACATCCTCCTGATAGTGCTAATTACCTTAGATACAAGTAACTGTATCCCTCTGGAGGGATTATGGAGACTCAAAGTTAGGATCACAGAAATTTTTTCATTATTTCATTTTATAAGAGATAAGAATTTTTTTGCATTGATGAACATTTATTCAGATTGTTTATCTAATTCTGTAAATTCCACAGGATGAAAACAATAGGATAAATAATAATTTGATGGATTTCTTAAGCCACATAGCAGCCATTTACATGCAGCCTTTCAACCAACAAAAAAATCAACACTAAAAAAAGAATACAAGAATTCAGGTTAAAGAATGTGCTTGAGCTGGAGTTACACAAAAAGTAGGTTGCCACTTTCTTGACAAAAAATAAATTCTTAGGAAAAATCAGCATAGTATAATTTCATATTAACATACCTAGAAAACAACTACAACCATGACTGCATTATTGTTACAGTCATTATTATTGTTACTATATATTAGTTAGTACAAGACTCTTTAACCACAATAGAGGCAACTTCCAATAAACAGAAAGAAGAAATCATTTATAACGAACTGTAAAAAATGGGTAATCAATGAAAAAGGTGTGTTCTCACACATGATACATCTTGTGCATAGAAACTGCAATTTGGGAAGGAAGAGGAAGAAAAGTTGAGGTTGAGATGGTAAAGAAGGCATGAAAACTGAAGGACAAAAGTTGAGCACAAAAGATAGAAGACCCCTGGGCCAATCTATGGATGAGGTAACCTAACGTTATCCCCTTTTGGAGACCTATAACAGCAAAATGCGCTGTTGGTAACTCATGACATCTCTGAGGATTGCATCGTTCCTTATAGGTGATGCACAGAACAGTTTTAGAAATTTTTCCCAAAGAAATTCCACAGATCTCATCAGATATGGAAATCCCCAAGATACATAATTGGACAATTTTTTTCAACACCTCATGGGAGACTTCAAAGCACAACATACTTGTAAGAACAGGACAATGATTACCATCTATTTCACATTAGTTTATTAGTTTACAATTGAATGCAAATAGCAAGGTATTTGCTTAAACAAATGAAACACAAGTGACTGAAAATCATTGCATACATTCATTTTGTAATCATTTAAGATTGAGTACGCAGGTTTACCACAAGAACACATCTTTGTATAGCTATTAGTACCATCAGGTGATGTCAGGTGCACTACCTTAAAGGAAGCATTCATATTTTATTCACAAAGCAATGCCCATGAAAAATATATGAAGCACTGCCTTACACAAAATTCAATGAATTGAATAGGATTTCATTAAGAGTACTAAATAAATAAGGGCTATTAGAAAGGAAATACACAACAGCTCATAAAACAGTAGTCAAGAATTAGAGAAGACGTGAACATTGTTTGGGAAATGTCATTTGCAACAAAATCTATATCCATAAACTTGGCTGTAAAATATATTAGAGTGCACTGTACCAATTTAGAAGACAAGAGGTATTCTTTGTGAAAATCAAAGCAATGGCACATTTACAGTCAGTCTAAAAACTGTTTAAAGACTCACACAGATACTTTTTCAGAATAGTATTTATAATAAAAAAAAATATAGAATGAACATGGAATAAGAATATGAAATATAAACCTTCACTCAGGATCATGAGGCAGCTTAAATCCAACCATCTTAGCTGTTTCTTCAACAGTTCTCTCAGGATGGTGAAATTCTTCATACAATTCCTTGTACCTGCAAAACAAAGAACAACAACTATTAGATACTGCAATAAATTTGCCCCAAATTATTCATTGTTAAACTATCCAATTGTTACCTCTTACTGGGCAAAATATTACATGTAATAGGACAATTTTAATATAATAAAGTGATGCTTATGTCTGCATACCACATGAACAACATTTTGTAGTAAAAAAGTATACACATATTACCTATTGACATCAGAAGGATTTCGTACGTTGAAACTCCTTCATGGGGAAAATGAGAGGTCCCAAGCTGAGAGTTATGTAGGTCGTTTTGTTGAAATAAAATATGATTTTTGCTTAAGGCAAGCGTCCCCCATAGGAATCCAGGATTTGAAGAAAATTTGATAAATAGGGATTATTGCTGCTATAGGAAGTGTAAGAGGTCAGGTACATCCTGTGAAAAAATGAACTTCATACGTTCGATCGTTCGCCCGCTATGGGGGTTTGAAAAATGGGGGGGGGGAGGGG